>VIAB01000446.1:226517-253542 GCA_009801035.1 Oophaga pumilio
AGCCTATTTTTCCTGTTATCCTCCTCCGTTACCGAATCATAACACGATCCTAAGGATAGGTTATCAATGCGAAAGAAGTGGAAAACCTCTTTAATACTCTATTACTCAGCCTACAACCCCTGAAATCTGGTTCCTTGGCTTTTGGCATCTGTAAACCTCATTGTGAAATGCTATATTACTAAAACTTGGTACCAGGGTCAGAGTAACACCCATGACAGAGCGGAAACCTACAAGTACATTACTCAGGGTCAACAACTTTTTTTTGCTGTTTAATGAATAGCTGTAAATTGTTCATTATCTAATTTATGTCACAAATATGTACATTTTCTTATTTTGATCGACTGTTTCTTTCAGGTTTTTTCAGAATACTAAATACCGGTCTAGTTTTTAAAAACATTTTAATACTATTCTATAGATCTTTCCATTGAAACTGATATATGAAGGCTCCTCGGCACCGAGCCTCACGAGCAATCTAATTAAAATAAGGCCTTGGGTAATGCCCTTGTGCCGTGTTGTAATTACTGAATGTGACGTCTAATATGCCGCCTGCAAAACTCATAAGATGCTTCACTTTATGATAAAAATCTTTAATTTACTGGTATCTGGGTTAATTATAAAAGGTTACTTACCCGTCCATAGGGAAACGTCATCCACACTTTCAAAGAAGGTTTTAGACCAATCACCAATATCTGTAGAAAGTGCACACAGGAGCATTAGGCATCAATTATAATAACTGCAATCAAATGGTGGCATTTATACTGCTGACGTATTACACATAGGTCTACACATGGGCACGTAGCCTGTACAGAAATGAGCGGAGGCTGCTAGCTGCCATAAATACTGAGATCTAAGCCCATAAAAGCAGCAGAGATCATTTCTGTAGGGACAGCAGTGTCGGGCTTCACTTCTTTCATACAGCTCGCTCCCCTATTACCAGTGCAGATACCACAGTAAGAAGGAAGTAGGGTGCATATGGTGCATCAGATTGACAGTGAATTGAGCTATTTTTTCAATGCATTAACAACAAATAAATATCACCCCTCCAACCAGTGCCACTAAAACCCACAAGCTTGTTATCCCTTGCAACTTTTTATTTTTGCTCTTTTGCTTTTTGTTCCTATTTTTTTTGAGTCATATTTTCATTTTTCCATCAACATAGCAGTATGTGGACTTGTATTTTGCAGCAAGATAAGTTGTAGTTTTGAATGACACCATTGATTTTACTATATAATGTACTGGGAAAAGGAAGAGAAAATCAACTGGAGTGAAATGATGAAAAAATGCAAAGCAAACTTTGGGGATGAGCATTCTGCAAATTTTTCACGCCCGTGCACCTGCTGAATTTTCAGACTAAGCTGCTTCAGGAAAGCGCCGTTGAATGTTTTCCTGAAGCGGCTTCCTTTGGTTGCTTCGCAGCCGATGTCTTTTGCTCTATACTTTCACATATACAGAGAGGCTTTTTCTAGCTTTGCCACCCAATGAATAGACATCTCACTTCTTTTAACCGCTTCAAGGTTTGTGAATTAAAGTTCTAGATTTTTTTTTATTTTTTAAATGTTTGTAATTTTATTATTTTTTTTACTTTATCTATTTAGTCCCCTTTGGTGTCATTTGATTGCGCAGCACTGGTTAGCTTATAGTGTGCATTGTGTGCAACAGGTCTGCAGTGTGAAGTTTGCATCTATTACAAATGGAGCAAATCCCACAGCCCAATTCTGTGTAAGGGTAAAAACATACATACATTTCCTCCATTGACCATTTTTCTCTTAAAGGGGTTGTCCACTACTAGAGCAATCCCCTCTCATTCCCCACGCATGATCCCGATAAAATAAAGAAGCCTATAGTCGCCTCCCGTGCCGGAACAGTTCCTGCGGTGTCAGCACTCGCGGTCGCAGGGTTGTCGTGCAGTTGTGATGACACGTGAGCCCAGCGCCCAATCAGTGCTGGTGTCACTGCCCGTGCCTTCGTACCAATTGAACATGAAGAGGAAGTGAGAGATTAGCTGCAGCCCGTGCATCCTCTTCATGTTCAATCCGTACGAAGGCGGAGACCGTGACGCCAAGGTCACGTGTCACAACAACCACACAAGTGCCCCAGTACCACGACTGATGGCACCACACGAATGGCGCTGGCAGAAGAGGGGAGTACAGGTGTTTTATTTTATCGGGGCGAAGCGTGGGGGAATGAGAAGTCGTCCTAATAGTAGTACTGTCATCTATTTTGCCTAGGTTTTTTCCATTTGTTTTTTTTTCATCCTTATTTAAAAACTGAAGACAGACTGAACATTTTTCCACTGACGCTTAGAAATAGGTCCACGACAAACTAATAGAAAAAGGAGTGTCTCCCTCATGGGATCTGTTTTTTTTTTTTGTTTTTTTTTAAGAATCCCAATAGACTTTAATGGTCGACTCTGATCCGCAGAACAGATGAGAATAGGACCTGCCTTCAGTCTTCTGGACTGGAAACACAGATATGTATTTTTTTTTTTAACTGATGTCTCTATGGATCAATGAAACTCTATGGAGCAGTGTGCTGCTAGAGAGGAAAATGGACAGCACGAAGACATGTCACACACAAGTGTGAATGTAGCCTAAAACTACTGGTGTTTTATGCACCCTGTGCACACAATTAATATGAGACAGTCCGCGCTCCTCACTTACAGAAAGTTACGGGTTATAACTCTTTTGAACCCAATTTGCTTTTTGGGGAAATAACTTTTCTTCCTTGTCTGAAATACATCATTTCTACATCGGCAACATGCTGGAGCTGTCGGCATTTACAAAACTGGTTATTAGGTAATTCAAAGTCACCTTGTAACAATGTGAACAACTGCATTTGTATATTTGTACAAATATCTCAAAACCTTCCAGAGTGGCCAATTCTAGTAGTCCTGGTGTGTCCCAAATTGATCTGTCCTAAAAACAACCTACCAGGGCGTCCCACACCTTCCGCCACAACTTGTGTATCATACAGAAAATTACTTAGTATGACGTGTACATGCATGCACTTCCAAAGCGTCATTGGTCCAAAAAGGTTCTTTTTTCATCAATTTTACAGGATTCTTACCCCTGAAATGTTGATGTTAAGCAGCTAAATAATAAATTCTCAGATTGGGGACAACCAGTTATCCATCAGCATTGCTTCTACGCCTTATAAAGTCCCTGAACAGACTGTTAATTCCACCCAATAAGAAAATACAAAAGAAATAATAGTAGCCGCATTCATATTACTTTGATAAAATGATCACGATCAAGAACCGAAGGTGACAGTTTACACCAAATGCCCAGAATTGGTTTAAATTTCTGTACAAGATAGAAGTCAAAGCGAAATTGACAGAGGAAAAGGGATTTCTCCTCCAGCTCATGGTCACCCAGCAATGTGATCGCTGGGAGAAACAATTATTATGTCTCTTTCCTCGTATGCAGGCATTGCAGGATCTTAGGTATCTATGGTTACGACCACTAATACAGTGACCGTTAGTTGCTAGTGGCCATAGCCATAAATACCTCAGGTCCTGCAATGCCTGCACACGAGGAAAGAGACATAGCAAATCAGAAAAACTATACTACATTTCTAATTGGAGGTATTTACTAATATTATTATTATTACACCTACTACATATTGGGATAGGATCTTGGAGATGGGCATACCCCTTTAACTGTACCATAAAAAGTAACATCATCATCAACATAAAACCATTTTATTTGTGAACGATGTCCCGCTAACCCTAATAAAAGAGAGTGGTGAGTTCTGACATCAAGCATTGGCAATGAAAATCAATATTCCATCTACTGAAAGGGAGAGTCGCCCTGTAGAGAGAAAGCTGTGCAGTGTTCCCGGGTCATTACAGGAGAGTCTAAAAACTAGAAATTCACCTGTGTTTCCTTCATTGTACTATATGAGGAATATGGGTGGGGGTTGTCTGTTTCAAAAGTTGCTTTTATGCCCCTTATAGGTAACAATGTACACAGAATCAGTCCAAGCTAGAGTTGGCACTCACATTTTCTTAAAATTGCTTTATTGATCTGAAAGGCACAAAAATGGTAGAACAAAAAAAAACACAAAAATTAAAAAGGCAGAAAAGAAATATCAGCTGCGCTCCCAGGCAACATGTTTGTCAAGCCTGTCTGGTCTGAAACATGTTGCCTGGGAGCGCAGCGGATATTTCTTTCTGCTTTATTCTTTCTTGTGCTGTTGTGTTCAACCACTTTTGTGCTTTTTATACTACTGGATCAATAAAGCAATGCTTTTAAGAAGATGTGAGTGCCAGCCATCGCTTGCACTGTTGCTATTACTGGAGCATTTTGCCGTGCACCTGGACAGGTGAGCTGATCGCTCCTATTTCACATTTTCTACATGCACAGACCTAATAGAGCCATCTATCCCAACCTTCATATAGTTATGTTGACTTGTGCATGGTAAAATGAAATACTAGTACCTTAGTCAATGACGCCATAGCCAGCAGTGAGTATTGAGTGATGGGATGATCTCGTAGCTCGGGCTTTGTGTGAAGGGGCTCGATGCAGCAGACTTCTCCCTTGGAACCACTGAACAGACATCGGGATTCACAGGTTCTCACTCCCATGACTCGCCTGCATAATAGAAAATGAGTAAAAGGGTGTACAAACATTTATATAGATCTAAGCAAAAAGGGAGAAGTAAAGGCTCCTCAGACTATGACCCATCTGATGACTGCAGATACAGAGATCTAAATGTGAACCATACAATGTCTATGTAACAGGTCACGTAAATAATAATGGTGTGCAATCCCCAAGAGTAACCACAGATGTACCGGGAACTATGATCAATAGTAATAGGACTAGTCCGCTTTATGATAAAATCTCGGCCTTTTAAGTAACAAACCTACAATCCCAAT
Source organism: Oophaga pumilio (assembly GCA_009801035.1). Taxonomy (NCBI): domain Eukaryota; kingdom Metazoa; phylum Chordata; class Amphibia; order Anura; family Dendrobatidae; genus Oophaga; species Oophaga pumilio. Next base: position 231,394 of record VIAB01000446.1, read on the forward strand.
GAAAAGCCGGACTTTGGCTCAGGTTACATGACAACATGTTGATTCCCAGACAAATCATGAGACAAAAAACATTTGTGCAACTTGTGAGGGACTTGCTGTTGCATCAATATTTTAGAGCTGTGATTTTGTGTTGTGAGACAGTGAGAGTATGTGTGTTGAATGGGGTGTACATTTCACCTAGATACTTTGCTGACTGGTATAAGGGAAATGTATGGCTTTGTAAACCTAGTGGTAGAGAAAGGTCACTACACCTTACATTCAGTACACACTTGCAGCTCAGGCCTGAAACCACTCAGCTGTTAATTAGGAGACCAGAAGTAGGTGTCTGCGAACACAGACAGAGAGCTCGCTTAGTCTGGACAAGGAGTCCAGGCACAAGAAGGAGTCTCCAGGAGTATGAGCTGTCTCAGTCTGGGTGCTCGATGTACCCCGGACACAGGAGTAGTCTCTGTGAGAATCCATGCGGATAGCTGCTGAATAGGAGGGGAGCTCTCTCAAGTCTGGACGTTGGATAGGCCTTCAGACACAAAGAGGAGACTCTGTGAAACTCCATGCTGGTAAATGCTGAACATATGTGTTGTTTTGGGGACAGGCTGTTAGAGTCTGGTCCCGGATAGAGAGGGAAATCTATCTAAGTGTAGTAAGTGGCTGGACAAGCCCAGGGCTTATGTTTATGATTTGGTTTTGCTTATGTTCTGTTTGCTGTGGACTTTAATAAAGCTGGTTGCGGCCAGTTTTTACCAGAACTGCTGTCTGTGAATGAACTGTTTCCGTGCCACTCCGTCTACCCGGACGGCGATCCCAGAGCTATATCCCCTGAAAAGCTTACAATGTGTGTTGCAGTTGTAAGCCGGTGAACTATATGCAACAGCGGAGACACGGGCCGAACAACACTCTACTTTTATTTGCTGAACAGAATTATATGAATAGAGCATTGTTATTAGAGGCAGATTATACAGACACATTATTCACAGAATCAATGGCAAAACAATTACATAAACAGGAATATATTAGCTAATGTACAATGGGGAATATCAGGATGAATTCGGGGTCCACATTCCAACCTAATCCTAGTTGGGAGGGGGGCAAACACTGTACTAGGCAGGAACAGTCTTTAAGAACTTCGGCGGCTTTCTGTACCTGGCAAGGGCCGCTGCTCCATCTCACTAGCTGCACGTTCTCCTGATGAAGTCTATCAGCTCTATCTGTGCTGCTTATAGCATCAGCTGGACCCAGTCTGGTCCGCAGCCCTCCCTCTGCCCACGCCCCTGGTACCGTACGTCTCTGCTGAAAGTGACGGCTCGTCTCACACGTCTCCTCCAATCACCGGCCCAGGCTTGGGTCTATGGCCGGATGTCCTCAGGGTTTCTTCGGTACTTGACCACCGACAACTATCTCCTTGGTCCATATTTATGGGGGCTGGTCCTTGGATGTTGACCGGCGTCGTCTGGGTCAGAAACCTTGACCAGATTCGTTTGGGTCTTCAGTACTTGACTGTTGACGGATGAAGTCTGGACCTTGACTGGTGTAGCTCTGGTCTTTGGTGCTTGACGATCGTCGCCTGAGTCTGGGTGTTGCTGGCACATACGGCTGCGGACAACTGTCTTGGCTGATGGAGCTGCAGCAGGACCAACTGTCACTTCTCTCCTTTTGGTGCTCTGGCCTTTTGTATCCAAGGCTGGCTTCATCGCCATCACCTTACCTGAAGCACTGGCTAATTCCGTCCCCCCCTGCAACTTCTCTCCTTAGGATCAGTTCCGCAGGGTTTTGTTCAGGCCTGGAAGCCACACGGCATTGAAGCGTTTTATCCCGTGTGCTCTGTTCTCTTACAGAGTCATAGAAAATCGCATGTCGCAATGCGACACCATAGGAGCTCATTAGATGTGTGGCAGTGCGACATTTCGATCTCGGTGTCACGCAGCACACATCACCACGTATCCTGAGCCTTTATCTGACACACACACCAACACATAAAAACAAAGAGAAGAGTCCGGCTGGTTTTATACAAAAATGTTACCACTGAGTTGGCATAAGAATATTTTAAACCAAAGTTCATGTGATTATGTCTTCTGGACTAGGATCACATTAAGCCTTCCCACAATATCGTGTCTACATTTGTGGATATGATCTTGCAGAAGCTGACTGACAGCCACTTTGCCAGTCTAATGCCTGGGACTGCATACAAATTCAGTCCTGGCTATTAAACTTTTTTTTAGCAAAGCGAAGAAGAGTGAAGCAGTGGTATATCAGTATATCTCTGGTATATCAGAGAGAAATGTACTTCAGATAACAATAGGTTAATAATGAATAAGGATAAAAAATAATATTGTATAGATAAAACGGATTAACCCCTTAACAACCACCGATACACATTTTAACGGCACTGAGAAATAAGGGTATAGTGGCCCCAAGCGACGGAAAATCCCCGGGTCTTACCTACAGAGGGTAGCCGAGGCCCCAGAGAACATGCTCAGGGCCAGTTTTTAAGGTCCCCTGTTATGTGATCGCAGTTCTTCATCGAATAACGGCAATCACAAAAAGAAGTCAGGCTTAAAATAAATTTCTCCTCTGATATGATCTAACATATCAGAAGAAAGAAATGGGGTCTCTTAACCCCTCCCCCCCACCAATACCTCTGTCATCCCCCGACTCTTCTGCTCTGTCCCCCCACGTTATCTTCCTGGAAGAAAATGGCAGCACATGCGCAGTGCGCCCGCCAAGATCTGACAGTCGGTCCCCGGCAAAAATACGGAATTTTTCCTATTGGATCCTTTTGATCACTGTGATATAGATCCTATCACAGTGATCAAAATAAAAAAAATAGTAAATCGAATCCCCCTTTGTCACCCCTTAGTTAGCTAAAAAATGTAAAATATATATTTTTTAACTTCTTCTATTCTTTGCAGTTAGGATTGGAGTTAGGGTTGTGTTAGGGTTAGAATTGAGGGTTTTTTTTTTCAAAAATTGGAAAAAAAAATGATGACGATATGACGGCTAGTACTGAGCGCAAGTGCTTGCTATTCGTGTTTCCATCGGGAGCTTGGATATGATGTCTAACAGCCGCAAAACATGTGGAGCAGGGACCCGAGCATGTCACTCGAGCACCCGCGACATTTGGTGCATGTCCGAGCATCCGATGCAAACTGGAGTGGCGAAAACTTGCGTTCAACACTAATGATAACATATTCAATATGATGACCTAAAGCTATCAAATTGTGTTTTCTATACCGCTGGATAAAATTATTGAGGGGTGTAGTTTCCAAAATGATGTCACTTGTGGGGGTTTCAACTGTTTAGGCACATCAGGGGCTCTCCAAATGCAACATGGTGTCTGATCTCAATTCCAGCCAATTTTGTGTTCAAATAATCAAACGGTGCTTCCTCCCTTCCGTGCGCCCAAACAGTGGATTTCCCTCACATATCGGGTATGGGCTGTCACGGGGTGACTGTCACGGTGTGACTCGACCCAACGGATGGTCGGTCAGCTAACGGCACAACACATACACACAATGGGATGGAATAGAGGAGAGGAAAGCCCTACCAATAGGGAACGAGGAATGGTCACCACCTGAGCTCCAACCTCAGCCTGTCTCTACACTCCCCTAATGCCCTATGTGGGTCTTTCCCCCCACCGGCGTCAGGATACTCCGTCCCTCGCTGTCACCTAACACTACCCTGGCTAGTGCACTGGCCGGCAACGGACGCTAGCCTCGCCACTGCAGATATTTCCACACAGGGGATAGTGACAGACAAGTAAGAGATGAGGAAAAAAACACCACACTTAGCTTCCAGGTGCCGATGCCAAGCTTCACACCGCAGATGACACCGAAGCCGAACTCCAAACTCCACTCGGCATAGGATATGACACCAGGACCTCTAAACAGCTGATACACGCTGGCACCAGAGAGCGCCACACACATCGGCTGGTCTCCAGAGAAACTCTATTACCAACAGTCAGCTGATGCATCAGGTGACCATTTAAAGGATGGTGGGAGTTGTCACCACCCACATCAGCTGACTCAGCAGCTCTGCAATTACACCAGACTGCCAGCCTGGAAAAACTGACCTTAACCCCAGCTGGCCTGAAAGGAAAACTGTTTAAACTGAGTGGAACCAGAGCTACCACAAATCCAAAAATGGATCGTGACATCAGCGTACTCAGGAGAAATGGAACAACAAATTTTCTCCTGATACACTTGTGAAAATAAAAAAAGTTTGGGTCTAAAATAATTTTTTTGTGAAAAAAGTTAAATGTTCATTTTTTCCTTCCACATTGCTTCAGTTCTCATTAAGCACCTGAAGGGTTAATAAACTTCTTGAATATGGTTTTGAGCACCTCAAGGGGTGCAGTTTTAGAATGGTGTCACTTTTGGGTATTTTCTATTAAATAGACCCCTCAAAGTCACTTCAAATGAGAGGTGGTCCCTAAAAAAATGGTTTTGTAAATTTGGTTGGCAAAATGAGAAATCGCTGGTCAACTTTTAACCCTTCTTTCTGAAAAAAAAACCTATGTTTCCAAAATTGTGCTGATGTAAAGTAGACATGTGGGAAATGTTATTTAGTAACTATTTTGTGCCATATGACTCCCTGATTTAAGGGCATAAGAATTAAAAGTTTAATAATTGCAACATTTTCAAAAGTGTTGTCAAATTTCTGCTTTTTTCATGAGTAAGCACAAGTCATATTGAAGAAATTTTACCACTACCATGAAGTACAATGTGTCACGGAAAAACAACCTCAGAATCACCGGGATCCGTTGAAGCGTTCCAGAGTTATAATCTCATAAATTGACAGTGGTCAGAATTGTATGGCATACAGTATATTTATATATTTTCAGTAAGGCTGAGTTCACACAAGCCTCTGAAAAATTGTCCATATTTCGACCCCCAAAAAAATTGACGTTTTTCACCTGGCCTGTGGTGGTGGTCCTTGTACTATCCATACATTTTGTTTTTGACAACCGTTTCTTGACATCCAAAGTTTCAAAAGTAATAAAAGAACTAATACAATTTCCTATGTATTATTGTTAATGGATCTTTAAAAACAAATGTTTTATTATCATGTCTGTATGGCATCCGTTTCTTTGCACACTCGCTGAACTGTGTACCAGATTCCCAACCAGAAAACAAAAAAGACTAGCTCCTGCATGATTTTTATCCCACACAGACAGTCGCATGTAGTTTTGTAGACACCATTCATTTTATCATGGGATGCACTGGAAAGCAGGAAAAAAATTCCAAGTGCCCTGAAATTGCAAAAAAAAAAAGTGTAATTCCAGAATTGTTCTTTGTTTTGTTTTCATTTACCATGTTCACTAAACAGTAAAACTGCCCTGGTAATATGACTCCCCAGGTCAGTACGAGTATGTAGTCTGCAGATTTAAGTGGTGAACAAAAAGTCGGAAATTCGAAAACAAAACCCAACAACATAAAAAAGGTTCTTGTCGCCATTTTGCAAGACCCGTAGTGTTTTCTTTTTTTTGGGACGTGGGGCTGAGTGAGGGCTTATTTTTTGAGCCCTTAGCTGACGTTTTTATTGAAACCATCTGGGGGTAGATATAATGTTTTGATCGCCCCTTATTGCATTTTATTACAATGTTGCGGCGGCCAAAAAAAACTTATTTCTGTTGATTCTATTTCTTTTCTCATTATTCCGTTTACCAATTGGATTAATTTATTTTATATTTTGATAGATCAGCGTTTTAGGAAGGCAGCAATAACAAATATGTGTACTTTTTATTTATTGTTTTATTTTCAATGGTGCAAAAGGGGGGTAATTTGACCTTTTTTAAATTTTCATATTTTTAGACATTTTTTATTAGTTTTTACTGTATTCAGTAGTCCCCTTAGTGGACTAGAAGCTGCGGTCATCCGATTGCTTGTGCTACACATAGCAGGGCATCAGCACTGCTATCTACAGAGAAAATCATGGTCTCCAATGAATGCCGGCTACGGACTGGCTTTCACAGGAGGATTGTAATGACAGGCACGGGGGTCTTCAGCATACCCCTTACTGTCATGACAACCCATCGTGGCCCCGCAATCACGTTACGGTTGCGCTGAGGAGCACGTGGAATTACGCACCCTCCTGCTGGCACATGTTAAATGCCGCTGTCAGAGATTGACAGCGAGATTTACCAGGTTTACAGCTTCGGGCGAAACTACACTCCACCTGCATCTGTTAGAGGAAGACAAAAATCACAGCAGAAAAACAGGCATAGATGCTTACCTGCCCAGGCCTCCAAACAAATGCACTATCAGGGGGCAGTGGACCCAATTAAAGATGACAGCAACACAGGTGCAACAGTACCGATGAAACAACCACTCACAACCTACCAATCCATGGAGGGGGCGGTTGTTTGGTATATTAGTGCACAAAAGGTAATAATCTGTATGCTGCATTATTCACACAGGTAATGCAGATCATGATCTAAGAGTATGGGCGTCACTAATAGGCTGTAAGCCAGATGCCCTGCATCACCTGTGTGAATAATGCCGCATACAGATTATTATCTTTTGTGCACTAATATACCAAACAACCACCCCCTCCATGGATTGGTAGGTTGTGAGTGGTTGTTTCATCGGTATTGTTGCACCTGTGTTGCTGTCATCTTTAATTGGGTCCACTGTACCCTGATCGTGCATTTGTTTGGAGGCCTGGACAGGTAAGCATTTCTGCCTTTTTTCTGCAGTGATTTTTTGAAAAATTTTTTGCAGGATTTCTAAGTCCTTTTTTTGTGTCGGTAAGCTCTGTTAGAGGAAGATAATGGCTGATTAAATCCTGCATCAAAGTCAGGGAGCCGACATATGACGTACCAGTACGTCAAATGTTGGTAAGGGGTTAAAAGCCTGCTTAGAAAGTCCGACCGCACTTTTGAAGTGTACAGCACAATCGGTAATCGATGGTTCTGTGCGCATAGACTGTCATTTTTTTCAATACCTAAATTGTGACCAATAAATAGGGATACTTCCAATAACATGCAATACATCCAAAAGAGGGGGAATCAGAACAATCCCGGGTAAAAATAATCAATCTTTATTATAATCCACATTAAAAACTTGTAAAAAATGATAATGATAAAGGGGAAAAAAGGGGCAGAGTAAAGCCTGGACTGGTACACTAATCATGAATACATAATGTTAATCACAGGTAAGTGTAGATGCGAAATACAGAAACAGAAATATGCACTCTGGATCACTAACAGGATATTCTGCTGTATCAATATAATACAAGAGAGCCATCTAGTGGGCAAATCTAGGAATGCTCAAATTACTGATTGGAGACAGGATCTTAACTGAAAAAAGTGCTTGTGCAAAAAAAAATAAATACAAAACAACAAAGTAGTACTAAAAAAACAAGTTAATGCAAAATACTGTTGCATGGATATATTATGTCAGAAGCGGTAGCTTCAATAATCAATAGGTCATACGCTGTGTATGTACAGACACGCCCCCAGGAAATTTGAATTTGTGGAGCAAGCATTGCCACGTACGGTCCCTCCACCCATTTTGGTGGAGCTGCCCAAAATTAGCACAAAAATGCCAAAAGACACAACATTTTTGTGCAACTTTGTGTTTCTGGCGTAGACATAGTTATGAACTAGGGCCTTAGACTTTTGTGAAATGCAACAAATCATGTAATGGACAAGAAGTAATAAACCTACTTGAATGTGAGCTCGAATACAGATCCTCCGCTATCATTGCAGACAGCGAGAGTCGGGTCATCTGTAAACTGGAAGAGAGAGCACACAGGCATTGTAATACTAATCGTCATGTACGGTGTTAAGTATCTGTTCCTATGGCATTTATGAACAATAATAATAATAATAGTAATAATAATATGTGCTGAATTTATAAATCTTACTCGTAACTGGGTTATTCCTGTCTTCATAGATGGTTATTATCAGACAGTGCCGGTAAAAACAAGCACTTTTTCAATTTACTGTTTGTTAAAATTTGAAGCCGTTCTTGAGATATTAAAAAATTTATTTTGCTTGCAGCCGGTTGCCTAGGTGACCGACCACCACTGCTGTCTAGCTTGTAAGCACTGCATTGAAGATGGCCGGGATTAGGTCACAGCGCACTACAGCGATCCTGGTCAGCTTCAAAACAAGGCTTACAAGCTCAACAGAAAAGAACTTGTAAGCACTGCGCCTGTTCTGTTGTCTAGCAGCGGTGGTCGGTCTCCAAGACAATGAGCTAAACAAAAGAAAAGTGTTAATATCTCAAGAAGGGCTGAAAATTTTAATAAGCAATAAATTGCAAAATTGCTTGTATTTACAAACCCAATCAATAGAAGATCTGAATAACCTTTATTAAAAACGAGTTATTAAGAATCTGAACATGTCTATTGGGAGGCCAATTGTAGCAAGTGGCATAATTGATTTTCTACATTTGGTCGGGCTAATAATCATTTGATCACTGATGTGCTGAGAATTAACTAATGTACTGTACTAAAGCTTACAGTGCAATCATTTCTATTAACTATACGTCTTCATCCCGGACAGATAATGTTCTAGACTCAGAACGATGGTACATGTACCTTTATGTGTAAGATGGCAGTTCCAGGCGGATGAGCGTCTGTTATGGATCGCAGGAGCTTTCCACCAGCCAGATCCCACATTGTAATCTGACGAGATATTGATGCATATAATGAACAGGAAACAATATATACTGAAAGGTGCTACAAGAGTCATTTTCATTTTTCATGCAATTTTTATCAAATTAAAGGGAATCTGTCACCAGGTTTTTGCTACCTCATCTGAGACCAGAATAATGTAGAGAATGAGACCCTGATTCCAGTAATGTATCACTTAGCTTACTGGGTGCAGAAGATGTGATATAGTTTTTAGAGGTAACAGAGCTCAGAAAGCTGCCCGCGCCCCCACACCGCTGATTGGCAGCTTTCTGTGTACATTATATAGTGACCGTAAGCTGAAATCAGTGCCGGGGGTGGAGTTTGACCAGGAATCACATGAGCTGTAGTCCGGGCAGTAATAATCTCCTGCTGATAAAACACTTATTGTATTGAAACAACAGCACACAGCCTTATAAGTGACACAGCGTTGAAATCAATGTCTCAGCACCTATATCCTACTGTCCTCAAAGTACATAGCAAAAACCTGCTGATAGATTCCATTTAAAATTCAGATTATAGAACATTTAGAAGAATTTACTATGGTGTGTCTTAATATAATGAATGATAAATCGCTGCACAGCACGCCAGTAGACTGATCAACGGAAAGGAAACAAGCTTCGATTGTTAGAGACGATCAAGAAGAAATGACGCTTTGTACTGTAGACATTTAGAGGACTTTCCTGGCCAACCTAAAGCACTCTCCTCTGTTACTGACTTAGCATAGTTTCTTTATTCTTTTCTTAAATTTGAGTTTTTAGAGTATGTTCTCTGCATTGGTGGGGATGGCAGTGGATCTAGTAATGGTAGAATAGGGGACACCTTTCAATTCTGGAAATACCCCTATAAGCAGATCCTATAGCCCCGATAATGCTGATGTACTTATGAAAATCCATATCAGAAAGGCTGTATATTCCTTTTTAGATTAATTTCAGAGCGCTTTCATGTCTGATATTAACCTAAGCATTTTATAGGACCAGCTCTATCAGAATCAAATAGCCATTTTAACAGGGACTTTCAAAAACAAGTACACCCTGCCCATCAGGTCTAAGAGCTATTTAATAATGTATGCAGTTTTGTATTGTGAGATCCACCTTAACACTAATTGTGTCTATCTTCTTGTGAGCTTTAATAAAATGGACCTATTCTATAGATTATTTTGGGACTTAGAGGTGACAGCAGGTCCCCATTAAGCTGCAGTTGAACAGCTGTAGAGAATAGAGATACATAAGCTATTAGCTCCCTCTAGAGGCAGCTAGCTGTATAAACAATGTGAGAAAGTTGGTATATACAGTGTGTGTCTCTTAGTATAGAAATAAAATAAATCCCACTATTTTAAACCCTGGTACACTTATTTATTACAGGATATAAAAGTCTTCATTTATAAGCGACTTATTTCTACAACGATATTGATGACTGGTATGAAACTGTACATAAAAAAAAAACCCCGATTCTAAGTCGCTCTATGGAGCTGGCTTATAGGCAACTACCACAACCGGTCCCATACGCTGCACATTTAGCGCTGTCACTTTGTAGGATCTAGGGTTAATCCCTACCGGTGCGGCATCTGGATGCAGTCTGCATGTCCTGCTGTGCCTCATACTTTCTATGCTTGAGATGGGAGAATCAGACTCCCTCTGGCAGCAATGGCAGATGTTAGGGGATATATTCTCTAAACTGTACAAAAGTTAACCATTATGTTAATTTACCACTAATTGTGATATATAAACACAATGGCCCCGATACATCAAGGCCGGCGTTGTTCACGTGATCTTGATGGGATGTGCTGGAGGCGCACTCTTCTTCATGAATCAGGAGCACTGGATGAGTGACGTACCCCTCAGTGTGACGTATACCTCTAGTCCTTGCTGGAGTAAGATTTGTGCCACTTGTCATGAATTTGACAAGCGCCGGTTGCCATGCCCCAGCTGTGCCAACTTTGGGGAAACTGGAGTGAAAACAGCAAAAGTTGCAAAATTTTAAGTTGCCCCAAAATTATGTGACTTTACAAAGCTTTTCACGCCAGAATACTGTTGTAAAAGCTTTGACAAATCGGGCCCAATCTATAGCATTGCTCAATAGGAAGTTAGAAAGCACAAGAATGGTGATTAAAGGTACCTGTCCTTTGGCGAAACCACAGAGAAGTCTGGAACAGTCATTATTGATGCTCAGTGCCGAGACGGCTCCATACTGGGCACCCACAGCCGTGCTGCCGAGACAAAGCCGCAGAGCCTGGTTTGTGTCTGTGGAGAAAAACGGATGTTTATTTCATGCACTATCCAAAACTTACCATCACTCAATCTTCTCATATTCCATAGGCCTAATGAGCCCTTCAACACCTCAACAAGCAACTTAACACTTCCAACTACAGCTTTGAGAAGGCGAATGCATCCGGCATATCCCTTTCTGGTGCCGATTTCATTCTAAGGCCGGGGTCACACTTGCGAGGGTGATGTGAGAAACTCGCGCGAGTCTCTCACATCGGCACTGCCGCCGGCACTCAGACCGGAGCGTGCGGCTACATGTATTTCCATGCAGCCGCGCACTCCGGTCCGAGTGCCGAGTATTGATGCGTGAGTTTCTCGCATCACACTCGCAAGTGTGTGTGTGACCTAATATGTAGCACAGTATCAGTCTACTACAGAAAGATATTGCTCAGATACCATTAAATCTCTAGATACCACCAGCGGTTAAAAATTCATGTAAATAAATAATCATCCACTAAAGTAAATGTAATGCGGAACGCAACATATCATGCATCATTCCTCATCCGCGCTGCATGCAGAGGATTATCATACCTTTGCCTTCCCAGTTCCATGACAATAGGAGAATAGACAGAAAAACAGTTCATTAGAGCCAAAAAGGTGCAAGTATCTCCCCACCCGCATGCTCTGCACCCATGTAATATTTCCTCTATTCTGGGGCAGACAGTAGACGGTGGCTGAGAAGGAGATGCTCATCACTCCTCCATTCTAGGAAGTTCTTCCATAAGCACAGTTGCAGAAGTTTTGCCAATAGGGCCCCTGATTAGCTGTATCTGTAGTATGTCCGCCCCTGTATGTGGTATAGTTTTATTTCTGGTCTAATGATCAGTAAGAAGTCTAGTCGGCAACTCATAAAAAGCATTAAGAGAAATAAAAAAGTTTCACGTAGAACACTCTTCATATCAAAAATGACAGCCGTCGTCCGGTCAGCATCGGCACGCTCCCGAAAGTCTATGCACTAGTTTATCATCATCAGAAATGTCCTCAGCATATTTTTTAAATCATTATTGAGAGGGTCTATGGAGACTACTCTGTGAACGCTCAACATTAAATGGAATCTGTTACCGCAGATATAGTGGAGATCTGCAGGTCAGTAGTGCTTAACCCCTTCATGCCGAGGCCAATTTTTGTTTTTTCTTCCCCTTCTTCCAAGAGCCAAAACTTTATATTTTTCAGTCAATATAACCATATGAGGGCTTGTTTTTCGCTGGACGAGTTGTACTTTTGAATGACACCATTGATTTTACCATATAGCGTACTGGAAAATGTGAACAAATTCCAACTGTGCAAAAAAAGTGCAATTTCACAATTGGTTTTCTTTTTTTTTTTTTTTACCATGTTCACTATACTGTAAAAATGACCTGGCAATAGGACTCTCCGGGTCAGTACGAGTACACAGATAGCAAATATGTATAGTTTAGTTTTTGCATTTGTCGTCATTTTCCGAGACCCATAACATTCTCATTTTTCATGATCTGGGGCTGGGTGAGGGCTTATTTTTTGTGCTCTGAGCTGAGATTTTTATTGATACCATTTTGGGGTTGATACAATGTTTTGATTAGCTCTTACTGCAATGTTGCGGCGATCAGAAAAACCTAATTCTGGTGTTTCGACTTTTTTTTTCTCGTTACGCTGATTATCGATCAGACTAATTGTTTTTGTATTTTGATAGAATGGACATTTCTGAACGCAGGTATACTAAATATGTGTATTTTCCTGTTTTGTTTTATTTTCAATGGGGCAAAAGGGGGGTGATTTGAACTTGTGTTTTTTTCATATTTTTAAAACCTTTTTTTCACTTTTTACTTTGTTCAATAAAAGACTTAAAGCTGCGATCAACCGATCACCTGTGTTACACATAGTAGCACTTTAGCACTGCTATGTATAGAAAACATTCACGATCTCCTATGAATGCCGGCCATGAGCCAGCGTTCACAGGAGATTCATAATGACATGTAAGGGGTCTTCTGCAGACCCCCAGCTGACATGACAACCCTTCGGCGCCCCGATCATGTGAGTCTGCTCTCCTGATCTACATGTCTCACACAGGTAATGCCCTTTTATTTAAATTAATCTCTGGAGCAGATTCACAGAGAAATATTTTTAAATCAAATCAGAGAAAAACTGATGAAAATCTGGTCAAAAACGCTGATGAAACTTGGATCAATTTGTCTCATACTTGAAAATCACTAATAAGTGCATGAGCCCTTAAACATACTTTTTATAGAAAGAAAGAAAAAGGTATAACTGAAAAGTGTTCCCAAGACATGGTGTGAACTAAGTCCAATTATTAAAAAAATATTTTGACCCCATAGAGCTTACCAAATATTAAAGCCAATCCATGAGAAGTGCCGACTGCAATCAGATTGGAAACAGCCTTAAAAAAATATATAAAATGTAAGGAGAGCTCAGCACATCAGTGTATGACAGAGACAGAGATAAATACTTACTATGGCGGTGGGTAAACCCGCATCCACTTTATCCTGAAAAAGGGAAAAGGTTTATTGTTTTTTCATCCTTTCTTTTTAACCATTTTAATTTATGAACAAATTCTAAGGTTCATCCTCTACAGGACAATACGATGGTGCAGCGCACAGTATATTTTATATACACTCACTGTAGCAGACACTATCTGAGCCGAGATGCCTTTAAGTAGCGTTTGCCGCATTACTGATCCATGACGAGAAAAAGCATCCGGTAGCCTCTTTTTCCTGACATAATAAAGAACCCAATTAAATCTTGTACATTCATTAATAATCTGTTCATTTATGTACTATTGTGACAGCATAAGATTTATAACACTGAAGGACAAGAAATAACCTTCTTATACGTGTACCTTTTGTGGGCCCGATCACCGCTGTCAGAGCTGGCCAATGATGAGGTGTCACATGAGTGGGTGTCAATTGTCTCTATGTTTAGAAGAGCAGGATCCTCTGGTATAAAAGTTTCATCCTCATCATCTGTCTACAGGAAAAAATATAGAATAGAAAGTGCTGAAGGTGCTTCCTTCTGCTGACTCCTGAATCATGTGATCGGTGGGTATTGGGAGGAAACAAGAAATGCTGGGTCCAAGGAGACCCAGTCAGCTCTGGAATCCAGGCAGTAGGCCAAATTTCCACTGTAACTGGGACCAAAATAACAGCCCCAGTTACAGGGAAAATCAGATAAAATATATATTTAAATGTCTCCAAAAGTTGGCATGTGGGAAAACAGAGTGTGAAATAAATGAAAATAAATAAATAAAGCCACTGCCAATCCAAATCGCTGTTACTAGCCCCTGTTGAAAAAAATAAACAAGTTTAATACTGTATATCAAAATGACTCTTGAGGAAAGGGGAACAAACTTTGAATTTTAATTTTTGTGATCCTTTGTGGTCATTAAAAAAATGTATGAAAAACAGACATTTCACTTATTTTACCATCGATGTTTACAAAAAAACTATTTAAAAAGAAAGTATAAAAATAACATAAAAATTAGGTCCCCACTTATCCCGAAAAAAAAAACACTTGAATATTTAAACAAGAAAATGTCTTACAGCTATTTAACGTTTAACCAACTGCCGATACACATTAAAAACAGCGGTTGTTAAGGGGCGGTCATTGAGCTGACATCTAAATCTGTGCATGAACCGCCTCCAGCAGCCATTTTCCAGAAGCTCACAGCCGGAAGAGCAATGTGCAGAGAGGGGATTTCGCTCCTTCCTCCACCGCCGTCATTATTTTTTATTTATTTATTTTTTTAAGAGCACCGCCGGGACACCCCCTCCTTTCATTCCAGGGCCCGCAGCATCGCCCCACTCATGTGACCCCCACTCTATCGCTCTCCCCTTAGATAAGCTAGATTCGAAATATAAGAAGCACCCCTATTTTCCTCCCAAATTTTGAGGAAAAAGTACATCTTATAGTACTCAAAATAAAGTATTTTTTTAAATTCCAATTCGCATTAATTCCTGTGCAGCATCTGAAGGGTTAAAAAATATCCCAACAGCAATTTTGAAGTATTTGAGGAGTGCGATTTTTTTAAGATGGTATGACTTTTGGGGACTTTCCAATATATAGGCCCCGCAAACAGGTCCCTAAAGAAATAGGTTTCGTAAATTTCTTGAGAAATTGCTACTAAACCTTTAACCCTTCTAACACCCTAACAAAATAAAATGACGTTTGAGAAATGATGCAGATGCAAAGCCGACATATGGGAAATGTTATTGATTAATTATTTTGTACAGCATGACAAACTGGTTTAAGGATATCAAAATTGAAAGTTTGAAAATTGCAAATTTTTCAAAATTGTGACCTAAATTCCCATATTTTCACAAATAAAAGCAAAACATATTGACCTAAATTTACCACTAACAAAGTACAATGTGTCACGAAAAAACAAATCTCAGATCCACTGGGATACAATGAAGCGTTCCAGAGTTATTACCTCATGAAGTGAAACTGGTCAGATCGGATTTCAAAAATTTGTCCTGGTCATTAAAGGGATATTCCCATCTCCAACATCCTATCCCATTATGTAGTAATATGTAGTAGGTGCAGTAATAATAATATTCGCAAATATCTCCAATTAGAAATGTAGCATAGTTTTTCTGATTCACTATGTCTCTTTCCTCATGTGCAGGCATTGCAGAACCTTAGGTATCCATGGTTATGACCACTAACAACTAGTCACCTGTCACTATTTCAGTGGTTGTAACCATGGCTACCTAAGGTCCTGCAATGCATGCACATGAGGAAAGAAACTATCAAATCAGACATTTCTAATTGGAGATATATGGTAATATTATTATTATTACACCATCTACATATTGGGATAGGATCTTGGAGATGAGAATACCCCTTTAAGGTTAAAATTGGAGGGCCACTAAGGGGTTAAACTGCGTGAATTTAAAAAAAAAAATGTGCCTGGTCAGGAATGGGAGAAAATGGCCCAGTCTTGAACTGGTTAATACAAGATTCCACAATCACATAATGGAAAAAGAATACACAAAAATCCGAACACAAACAGACAAGAAAAAAAGAAAATGTTTCAGTATCTTGTTTATTTTCTAAAGGAAAAGTTTGGAAACATTCCATATTAAAGGGACATGTTCTGGTGGAAGGTGACCCCACTCCTACACATGGATCCACGGACAGAATTCAGGCTACAATTTACCCACCATGAAACTCACCTCGTTCAGAATGCTTTCTAGGGTTGGAGGAGTGTCAACTTGGGGGATATCAAATTCCTTGTCATCAATCTAATGGAAAAAGGCATCAATTAAAAAGACATGGTAGAAAAAATAATGCCCCAAACTGTACTTTGGAAGGCCATGTTCACGTTACATTTTTTGCTGCATTTTTTTAAGCAAATTAAAAGCTGTGTTTTACAGAACCAGCAAAGCCTATGAGATTGCAGAAATCTCATGCACACACAATGATTTTTTTTCCTGACCGAATTGGAAAACTGCTGCATTTTTGAAAACTGCAGCATGTCTCTTCTTTCAGTGTTTTTGCTGCATTTTTTCACCCTTAGAAAGCAACCAGTAAGACTGTGTGTACACAGCGCGCTGTTTATGCATTTTTTTCCGCACGGAAATTGGCCAAAAACACTATTGAATCCTTATGCCAACTAATTCAATGACAACCCTGAAGTGTTGTGCACATGCTCAGTAAATCTCCTTTTAGTATTTGCAGTGTGGTTTTTTTTTCTGCAGCATGTCATTTCTTTGTGCCTTTCTGCAGCATTTTTCACCCATTGTCTTCAATTGAGTCAGTCAAATCCACAGCAAAAACGCAGGTATAAAAACGTTTACGGATTTACTAAGTTTTTGTTTGTGTTTTTACCAGCTTCCTATGGAGTTTCCCACGCTGTCATCTGTGTGACTGCGTGGGAAAAACCAGCGCAATGGTTCTTATCAATGGTAACGTTACCGCTGGTAAGAACGTCGGTCAGAGGGCTGCGGGGGTCATGCTGTCAGAGTGACCCCGGAGCTGTGACTGTGACCCGCAGCAGTGACCTACGGTAAAAAGCCTGTGTCATTATTTCAAATAAAGGTCCTTATTCTGGGGGTCTGTGTTTTTTATACAGTATTACTATTTAATCACAAATTTGCCCAGACATAAATAACCCATGAATGACTAGGTGTGTACCAAAAATTCACAGACTCAATATCACTGTATGGACACCATAATTAATAAAGGCTCTAAATTCATTTGGTACAAGAAAACTTTTATTGAACAAAACTATTAAAAACACACATAATAAAGAGGTGTACATCCAAATGGAAAAAAAGGACAAACCAGGCCATAGGGTATCTCAAAAAAATGCCCAATGAGAGGTATTAACCCAACACTTTATGTAAACATTTATACACTGTGCAGAAAACGCATGTTACGCCTGCAATAAATAAGTATGCTTAAATATAAGTATGTACAACAGCATATCCTGAAGAAGCGGTAGCGAAACGCGCGTCGGGGTAGAGGGACGCCCGGGGGACTCTATGTGCCTATGATAGGTATGATTACCCACTCTTGTTTGTTATGAATTAGCACTGTGCTTAGTTTTACATCTTGTTTTTTTAGTGTGTGAGTCACTATACAGGTGGTTAGCTATTGCCCTTGGTAATGTAGCAAGCTGTTATAGCGGCTTTTAGTACTAAAGAGCAGTTCTTTTGTTTATTAACCCTGCGGTCACTTGCGTGTGGGATATTCACATATACGGGAAGTATGTGCTTCAATTATATAGCATGCTGTTATAGCAGCTCTTGATTTATGTGAAAGCAATTTTTCCCTTAGTGAATCTCGTACCCTTTTGACTGCACGGTTGTTTATTGTAATGAGCATCTTTTAGTGAACGCTTCATGCACTTTATTGTGACGCTGTCACTAACAAGCGCTTCTTTCAGCCTTACGGTTTGTTTATTGATATGCTGTTGTACATACTTATATTTAAGCATACATATTTATTGCAGGTGTAACATATGCATTTTTTGCACAGTGTATAAATGTTTACATAAATTGTTGGGTTAATAATGGTTTTTTTTGGGCCAATTGGGCCAATTCTTATAGACACCTCTCCATTACTAACCTGTAGGCTTAATGTCACCTGACAATACAAAAGTGACATCAACACCACAAATATGAACCTCACTTACTACTGCTACAAGGGCAAGAGCGAGGCTAAGCGCCAGATTTGTTGCATCTTATAGATATGCCTTTTCTGGGGCGGCTGAGAGTTCATTATTCTTAGTCTGGGAGAGAGCCAATATTCATGGCCCCTTTCTTTAGGCTATTAATATCAGCCCGCAACTATCTGCCTAGCCTAGCCTTTGCTGGTTAGATTTTATAGGGGGACCCTATGTCAGTTTTTTTCTGGGGTCCTCCTGTAAACTAGCTAGTGAAGGCTAAGCAAACAGCTGTGAGCTAATATTAATAGCCTGGGAACCTTTATGGCTATTGGCTCATTCCCAGAATATTAACATCAGCCCTCAGCTTTCCCTCTGCTTGTTACTAAAATTATGTGGGAGCCCACGCAATTGTTTTTCTTTTATTTTTCTTTAAAATTAACAGTTGCTATTTGGTTACAGCCTATGTAGGTTAGTTCTGTTAATGCTCCTACATAGGCTGGTGATTATGTGTGTGTAGGTTTGTATGTATTGATTTGTGTGTGTTTGTGTTTAGTAATGAGGGTGTCGGGTTGACACCTTTTCAATAATAAGCCTAGGGCTAGGTGTCAATGACAGCTGCTGACACCAAGCCCTAATCCCATTACCCTGATGCCACTGAATCAGCATGAAAAAGGTGGTGTTGAATTAAGAAAATACATCACAAAATTTTTAAAAAATATATATATCTTTAGCTCAAAAAAGCCTTCATTGCTGTACAAAACGCATACAAAAACGCACCACACATTTGCTTTTGCAGCAGTGTTTTTGCTGCTGAGAGATGCAGAAAACTTGCAGAAATTTCTGCAAGCAAATACTCAACATGCGCACATAGCCTAAGTGCAAAAAGCAGCAAAAACGTTGCAATCAGTATTTGCTGCAGGTTGTGTAACCCGTTTATTTTTGAGATTTTCTTAAGTTTAAACCAAAATGTCTTGGTCTCCTCTCCTGAGAATGGCAGATAGGATTTGTACAATTTAATTAAATTAATGATGTGTTAAAGTAAACAATTGCCTGACCAACTCAATGCCTGACCAATGTGTAAAACGAAAACATTGCCTGACCAATCTGTGAAATTGAACAATGCCTGACCAACTCAGGCTGAAGAAAAAAAAGCAGCAAAAAACGTAGCCTAACTGTTAGGCCGGGATCACACATGCGACGAAAACGTCCGACGCTCGCATGTGAAATCCCAGCTCTGGCGCCGGCACTCGGGAGTGGAGCGAGCGGCTGCATATAACTACACGCAGCCGCTCGCTCAACTCCTGAGTGTCGGCGCCAGAGCTGGGATTTCACATGCGAGCGTCGGACGTTTTCGTCGCATGTGTGATCCCGGCCTTAAAGGGATTTTCAGAGAATACATTGATGGGGTCCCACTGCTGTATTGTGCCCTCCCCATCAGTCCCATATACTTCAAATAGAGAGAGCAAGATCAACCACTGAACCATCCAATTGTTGGTCACAGGACCTCTGTTCTCATGATCAGTGGGGGCGGCAGCTCTAGGGCTCCCAGCAATCAGACTTGTCATGCAAACAGGTGGTAAGAGTAGATTTGGGGGAAAAAAAACATTGAGGCTATGTTCACATGTGGTGTTTTTTCAGTTTTTTTTCTGCAGCAAAACATGCTCTCTTGGCAGGAAAGAAGCTGCAGAAAAAAAGCAGGTTTTGCTTGATTTTTCTTGTGTTTTTTGCTGCTTTTTTTCCTGCTACGTTTGTCTCTTGTGCTTGCTGATAAAGTTTAGTGTAAAAAAATAAAATCTCATTCTGTTTAACTCCTTCATGACCGGAGGTATTTTCGTTTTTTGCGTTTTCGTTTTTTGTTCCCCTTTTTACCAGAGCCATAATTTTTTTATTTTTCGGTCAAAATGGCCACATGAGGGCTTGTTTTTTGCGGGACGAGTTGTACTTTTGAACGACACCATTGGTTTTAACATATCTTGTTCTGGAAAAAGGTAAAAAAAAATCTAAGTGCGGTGAAATTGCAAAGAAAAAGTGCAATTTCACAATTGTGTGGGTTTTTTTTTTTACCATGTTCGCTACATGATAAAACTGACCTGCCATTATGATTCTCCAGGTCATTGCGAGTTAATAGACACCAAACATAGGTTCTTTATTTAAGTGGTAAAAAAAAAAATAGCGCCATTTTCCAAGACCTGTGGCATCTCCATTTTTCGTGATTTGGGGTTGGGTGAGGGCCTATGTTTTGCGTGCTGAGATAATGTTTCTAATTATACCTTTTTGGTGCAGATACGATCTTTTGATCACCCGTTATTGCATTTTATTGCAATGTTGTGGCGACCAAAAAACGTAATTCTGGCGTTTTGACTTTTTTTCTCGTTACGCCATTTAGAGATCAAGTTAATCCTTTTTTTATTGATAGATCGGGCGATTCAGAACGCAGCGATACCACATATGTGTATGTTTGATTTATTTTTATTGTTTTATTTTGAATGGGGCGAAAGGGGGGGGGGGATTTGAACTTTTATATTTTTTTAATATTTTTAGAAACATTTTTTTTACTTTTTGCATGCTTCAATAGTCTCCATGGGAGACTAGAAGCTGCAGTTGTCTGATCGCCTCTGCTACACACAGGCGATGATCAGATCGCCTGTGTGTAGCAGAAATGCTCACTTGTTATGAGCACTGACCACTAGGCGGTGCTCATAGCAATCCATTTATGACAACCATACAGGTTTGCTGGAGACCTCTGGTTATCATGCCAACCCATCGGTGAGCGGCGATCACGTGGCGGGGTCACCGATGGGCAGGATTTCTGGTACGTTTCCGGTAAGCACGACTTAAATGCCGTGGTAAGAGATTGACAGCAGCATTTAACAGGTTAACAGCTGCGGGTGGATCGCGATTCCATCCGTGGATGTTAGATGCACATGTCAGTTGTTCAAAACAGCTGACGTGCTGGGAAAGATGTGGGCCCAGCGCCGGAGCCCACATCAAAGGGAGGGATTCAGACGTGGCACAAAAAACACTGAAAAACCTGATACCTGTGTTTTTTGGTGCAGCTTTTCAGAGTTTTTTCACTACTTATTACTTTCAATGGGTGAAAAATGCAGAAAAAGTGCTCAAAGAAGAGACATGCTCTATTGTGCAAAAAAACATGCAAAGCACAAAATCCTGATGACCAAAAAAGCAATGTGTGTGCAAGAGATTTCTGAAATCTCATAGACTTTGCTGGTACTGTAAAACACAGCTAAAAATTTGCATAAAAAACACATTCAAAACGCTGAAAAAATGCCACATGTGAACATAGCCAATAGGCTATGTGAACATAACATCTGTTAAACTCAGGCAAACCTGTTAAGCCTTTAAAGCAGAAGTGGGTTTAGGAAACTGGAGTTTTTTTCTGAAACATCTTTTGTGTAGATTTTTACTCGTCTCCTGAGCGTTTTTCCAATGGTTTTGGCAGCCGGCAGTTTTGTGGTGTTTTCCCATGGCTTTTGTGATGTCTTTTTTTTTTTTACTGTTGTTTTCTGATCGTTGTTTTCACTCCATTGAATAATGAAGAAACCGCTAGTGTATTTTTTTGTAAAAACAATGGCACAACGCTCAAAAAACTGTCCGGTTGTCTTTTCAGCTTTCTCATTGACCTGTATTGTTACGTACAGAATGTCTTCTGAATGGAAAATGACAGAAGAATGGTCAGGTCTCTTCTTTAACCTCTTGATGTTTTTACAAACCTGAAGCAGTTAAAAGATGTTCAAAAAACTAAACGTGCACTGCGACCGCTTTTTACATAGAAATGCATGTGCTCAATCTTTTCGTTGTTTTCGATCAGTTTCTGCGGCGAAACCTGCCTAAAAAAGATGTCATGTGAACATAGCCTAGAAGGGTTTTCCGTTTTTTTAGAAAATTTCTCTCCCCTGGCTACAATTTGTTGAAAAAATGCGCTTTCCTCACCCTCCCCAGGTTGAGTGATGTTCCTGGTGTCCTTTATTGTCTGCAGCACTGATGTCATGTTAGCACTGCAGCCAATCAGTGAGCACAGCAACTCGGAGCAAGCTGTACCGCCAGCATTGGCAAAGCTATTGTTGTAGTTATTGTCAGTAGAGCTGGTGACGTGACATAATATCAGAGAACCCGGAGCAGCGG
>VIAB01000446.1:303547-314122 GCA_009801035.1 Oophaga pumilio
TCTGATATGGCTATTTTGGGGTGACAGATTCCCTTTAATTTATTTCAGAGCAGGGTTATAGAAGCAGGGTAAGTGACACCAGCGCCGCCTCACAACTTCTGTCACCAACCTAAAACACATCAGGGGTGATGCTGGTGTCACTCACCCTGCTTCTATCACCAGCATCTGATGGTGTCCTGTTTCAGAGAAATAAGTTGCATGCTGGCGGTGACAGAAGAAAAGTGCAGGCGCTGCTCTCACCTCTCACATAGCCTCTATCACCACGATTGATTCCTGATGTCATCAGGGGATGACAGTAAAAGTAGCTGTGGTAAGTGACCACAGCACCACCCCATTATGACTTCCTGTTCAAGGTGGGGTGATAGAAGTCACAGAGGTGCCGTCCCGTTTTAGAATCCCCTCAAACAAAACATTTCTACCAGTAATGTAAAAAAGGCACATATAGGGAGAAGAGTAGGATATTTGAAAATAAATATTGTTACAAGGCATTTTAGTTATTGGAGAACCCCTTTAATCTTAATGCCAGCTCCTGCTCCCCTCCCCTCTCCATCTCACTAACTAACAATAGACACAATGTGTATGTGCAGATACATAGCACTCTATCATGTATATAGTAGACTGATAATATTGAGTCATATTTTTCTGCCATATTATATTATCAAGATGCCTATGGTGATCCTAAAATGAAAGATAAAAAAACCCTTATTGGCTGCAGTGATGACACTCCATTTGAGTTGGAAGAGAGAGTTATGCCCACCATGGGATCATTTGTATAGTAGTGGTATTTATGGCTTCATATTCAGGTGACAGATCTGCTCTAAAATGTAACCTGATTCATACTTCTTTAAAGGGGTTTTCCCACGAACAAAGTTAATTTTAATTGACATTGTATTCAATAGATTATGGAATAATAATAATTTCCACAATTGGATGTGTTTAAAAAAATGTTCCTGTGCTGAGATAATCTTATAAATGTGCCCCTGCTGTGTACTGTGTAATGGCCGTGTCTGACCGTACAGGAACATGGTCTGATCATACCACAGCTCCTAGGCAGAGGGGGGAAGCAAAAGAGAGTATACAGACATTACAGCACGGGGTCACAGCTGATTCTTTCTTTGATATAAAACATTGCTTAAACACACGCAGTGAAATGTTTTTCCTCAGAGAAAGAATCAGCTGTGATCCCATAGTGTCCTGTCTGTATACTCTCTTTTGCTTCCCCCCCCTGCCCAGGAGCTATGATCAGACCATGTCACTGTACGGTCAGACACAGCCATTGCACAGTACACAGCAGGGGTACATTGATAAGATTATCTCAGCACAGGAACATTTTTTTAAACACATCCAGTTGTGGAAGCTATTATTATTCCAAGATCTATTGATTACTTTATTGATTTTATTGAGAACTCCTTTAACAATTAAATTGACAAATCAGGGAATGCTGATGATAAGTCTCATAGTGAAATCTAACCATAACTACGGGCCCCGTCTCACATAGCGAGATCGCTAGCGAGATCGCTGCTAAACAGCGATCTCAGCAGCGATCTCGCTATGTCTGACACGTACCAGCGATCAGGCCCCTGCTGTGAATCGCTGGTCGTGTCAGAAATGCCAGGACATTTTTTTGATCGCTGGTCTCCCGCCGGCCAGCACGCATCGCTGCGTGTGACAGGCAGGAGACCAGCGATCTCCTGGTAACCAAGGTAAACATTGGGTTTCCAAGCACGGGGCTGTGCCTGGAAACCCGACGTGTACCTTGGTTACCAGCTCACTGCATCAGGGTGCTGGTATCCAACGTACACTGCGGGTAACTAGGCGATGTTACCCGCAGTTTCGCTGTCCTGATTGCTGCCTGTTTGGCAGCTCAGCAGCGATCATGTAGTGACACACCAGCGATCCTGATCGTTGTCGGGATCGCTGGTGTATCGCTATGTGAGACGGGGCCTTAAGTGCTTGTGTGTATTATGATTAACACTTGTCACTTTTCCTATTTATTCATTTGTATTATTGTAACTAATTTGTATTGTGTCTTGGAAGGGAGGGGATCTGGTTTCAGTAGTCAGAGGGGCCAATGCTCCATTGCTGCAAAAAACTATCATAGAACAGCTGGAAGCAGAAAAGAAAGTTTTAAATCACGGTCTGGATCGTAATGTGGTAAGAAAGACTTTTCTCTATATATGTATATGATTGGGGCAGGGGCCCATTCACACTTTCCAGATATGGTGAGAATTTCGCTTGGTTTCCACACCTAAATCCTTGTCAAATGTGTTATTATTCTGCATACTGGACAAGCAAAAAACCTCTACATTTTATACCCCTCTTCACATTTAGTGGCAAAATAAATTGCGCAGATTTTTGCTCACATCATGGAGCTAAAAAATAATCTGTGAGAAGAACAAACAAGTTCAATATTCTTGTGGATTTCACACAGAAAGGTGATGGACTAGTCCCAAAAAGATTAATTAAGCTTGGCCGCATGCTCTACATACATATTAAAGTATATGACCGAACTTTGCTGCTGCATCACAGCGCTATACAAGTGAATGGGGTCTCATTGCGACACCTATACTACCACAACAATCAAGCAGCAAAAAACCCGACCGAGTCTGATGTTTGCAACTTGCTTTTCACGGCTGCAGTAGTGTATATGTCACAATGTGACCCTATGTATTTGTATAGCGCTGTGATGTAGCAGCAGCACCGATCGAATTTCGTTCTCACGACAGCTATCCCTGCCAAAGTCACTGTATAGCCCTAGCCTAAACCTTTCTTGATGGGGACTTTTGAGCCCTCATGACCAGAGTACAATTTCACATTCTGAAATGGACTAAAGGTGGATATTTCATTTTAATTCTTGAATTAGGATAGTCAGACATGCGGACTTCCTTCCTTTCCATACATACTTATGTAAATTTACATTGTTTCCCATGCTTACTGAGAGAGCAGCCTCCTTCTGATGCAATGATAATAGAAGTGTGGTGTGTGCTCACTGACCAATTCAGACATACCCCTTACTTCACCCTTTGTGCCTTTGGAACAGTCTTCCCCAAACTTCAGTCCTCAGGGCCCCCAACACGTCATGTTTTCAGGATTTCCGTAGTATTGCACAGGTGATGGAATTATTATCAAGCCATCAGAAATTATCACAGGTTCTCTCACCTGTGTAACACTAAGGAAATCCAGAAAACATGATCTGTTTGGGTCCCTGAGGACAGGAGCTTGGGAAACCCTGCTCTAGAAGATGCAGCAACCCCTTTTTCCCCTGACTTCTATATACCATACTTCTTTACCCTAGAAGGTGAGGAGACAGCTTCATGAATTCACTTTCTGTCAAGAATCTGTCAGCTGAAAGCAGATGGACAGATTCTACAGGAATCACCCTGCTTAACATGACCCAAGAGCACCATGGATCTGGTCTTCACTTCAGGGGGCTCCAGGTTGAATCCACAGAATATCAATATGGCAATAGAATGAATTGAGGAAAATAAATCTTGGATGTGCTAGGTCAGAGAGCTTGAGACAAGGACAAAATCAGTGCCAAAAGCATAGTCAATGGAAGCCAAGTTCAAGTCTAGTAGGTCAGGCAGTTCAAGGATCAATCTTATAGGTAACCAGGGGTTAGATAGAAGTGTCGGGAACAATGACTAGTCACCACCACCGCTAATAGTGCTCCAGAGTATTAAGAAATACCAAAACTGCCAATGATGGAGGGGCTTTAAATAGCAGGCTGCTGAACAAACATGTTGTTTGGTTCATATATTTTAAGGTAATATTAAAAAGAGAACCCATGTCCATGTGCCCTGTTAGCGAATATAGAAATCATGAAGAGGTATCCTCTACTCAGAACCCCCTCAATGAGCCATAAAAGGGGTCACTCTCTATGAGTGGTTCTTGCACTGACAGTCTTTAGCCATCCTTCTATAACATGGATGGCAATACATCTGCTGTTGATTTTATTAGCCAATCCCTATGGCAGCATTTTTAATCCCTGTGAATGTGCTATAGATCATTGCAGGTCAATTTGGAAAACTAAAGACCCCTCCCCATACACTTTAGATATCTGTCTGCCGAACGATGGTTCATCTGATTGTTCAGCTGGCAGCTGACTCGTCTGACTCTCCCATGCACAGAAGCCCTTGATCTGCTGAACACTCTTGTGTTCTGTCAGAGAGAGACGCTGCCAACAATCACTGACGGCGGCTTATTGCTTAGCGAACAAAAGGATTGGCAGTACAAAATTAGACATGCCGGATCCTTATCTCCCTCAACAATCATCTGTTGGGGGCATCCATACACATTAAACCATCGGACTAATCCGTCCATATTGGCGGGTTTGGCCGACGTTAGTCTAAAGTTTACCATGGAATCAATGGTGCTATAGAAATAAATAATAATAATAATAAAGTTTATGGGGGCCTTAAAGGTTCAACAGACATAGAAATAGAGCATTTATGTATAGTATTTTTTATTGTACACAGCATGTTGTATGACACAAATCAAGAATAAAATAGTGTTCACTGCTCACTATACCATTAATGAATTGCTAGATAAAAGATGAGGCACTTATGGAGGAAGAGGAAGAGGAATTATCCATACCAGCGCAGACTGAAGATGATGACCTGGGTAAGTGAAATTAAGTATTTTGACACAGTCGGACATAAGACTGATGTATGTGAGTTTTTGGCCTACAGCAATGCTTGTTTCCAGAGTGCTTTGGTGTTAATAGTAATATGGTGTTCGCTGTAAGATTGTGAGCCATGTAATAAATCATTAAAACAAAGCTTTAAGGCAGGGCTGCCACTAGCAATTTTGGGGCCCTGCAAAATTTTCGGGGCTCCCTTGAGAGTCCACCCAGGCTCCACCACAGCTCCACCTCCACCCTTCGAACCATCCACAGTCCCACCGCCTTCGCTTGGAAGAATTCCACTTCTGCACCACATCCTCACCAATCACACATTTACAGTTCCCATCACCACATACATAACCACCAGCTTTTGTTTTGGCCAAAAGATTTTTTAATCCACCACTATGACAAGGTAGACTATTTTGGCCGGGCTCTACTCTACTGTAACTTACTAAACATTTGTTAAAATATCCAATACAATTTAGGTACCTATATTTTTATTTATTTTTAAATTTTTAAAATGACCAATAATATCACAAACAAGGAACAAATACTGCCACACCATGACCAGACCACATATTACCACCATACAATGCTCAAATAATACCACATACAAGTAACAAAAGCCGCCACACCATGACCAGACCACATATTACCATCACATGGTGACTGAAAAATACTACATACAGGGAACAAATACCACCACCCCATGTCCAGACCACATATTACCACCACATAGTGACCAAATGGCACATACAAGGAACAAATACCACTACACATGACCAGATCACATATTACCACAACATAGCGACCGAATGCTACAATACTGATCATTAATTAAAAAAACAAAATACTAATGTCACCATAAGTGGCATTATACATAGGAGATCTTTACTTCGTATACAGTGTCCGTGTACAGGTAATACAGTGATCGCCAGTGACATTATACACAGGAGCTCTGTATATAGTATACAGTATACAGTATATAGTGTCAGTGTACAGGTAACACACTAACTCACCGGTGACGTTGCTAGTTGAAGTCCTTCATCTTAGCTTTTCATCTTCATCCAGCTCACACTGCCATCACTTCTTCTAGCCAAGACTCGTCTCTGCAGAAAATAGCAGTTATCTAGAGCACATTACCCAACCTCTACACTATGCCAGATGGAGAAAAAAACTGACCGTGTTGCCCTGCACAGTAACAGGACATCTCCTCCCCCACACTGAAAACAGTATCCTCAAAAATAATATCCTTTAATTAGCCCCTACAGTAATAATATGCCACATTCTGGACCCCTCATGTCCTCCTATTCTGCCTCATGTCTCTCTATACTTTTCCCCATGTTTCTCCATATTGCCCCATAGTCATCCATAATAATGTAATGTACCACATAGTCATATATAGCAGTATAATGCACCCCCATAGTAGTATAATGTACCCCATCATCATATATAGTATAATGCACCCACATAGTAGTATAATGCACCCACATAGAAGTATAATGCACCCACATAGCAGTATAATGCACCCACATAGAAGTATAATGCACCCACATAGCAGTACAATGCACCCACATAGAAGTATAATGCACCCACATAGCAGTACAATGCACCCACATAGAAGTACAATGCACCCTATAGTACTATAATGCACCCCCATAGCAGTATAATGCACCCCCATAGAAGTATAATGCAGCCTCATAGGAGTATAATGCAGCAGCCCCATAGCAGTATAATGCACCCATAATATAATGCACCCCATAGTATAATGCAGCAGCCCCATAGCATTATAATGCAGCAGCCCCATAGCAGTATAATGCACATCAAAATATATTGCACCCCATAGTATAATGCAGCAGCCCCATAGCAGTATAATGCAGCAGCCCCGTAGTATAATGCACGCATAGGAGTATAATGCACCCCATAGTATAATGCAGCAGCCCCATAGTATAATGCACCCATCGGAGTATAATGCAGCAGCCCCATAGCAGTATAATGCACCCCATAGTATAATGCAGCAGCACCATAGCAGTATAATGCACCCATAGTATAATGCAGCAGCCCCATAGCAGTATAATGCAGCAGCCCCATAACAGTATAAAGCACCCCATAGTATAATGCATCCCCTTTCCTTCCCCCCATAGCAGTATAATGCACCCCATAGTATAATGCAGCAGTCCCATAGTATAATGCACCCATAGGAGTATAATGCACCCCATAGTATAATGCAGCAGCCCCATAGCAGTATAATGCACCCCGTAGTATAATGCAGCAGCCCGATAACAGTATAATGCACCCCATAGTATAATGCATCCCCTTTCCATTCCCCCCGTAGCAGTATAATGCACCCCATAGTATAATGCAGCAGTCCCATAGTATAATGCACCTATTGGAGTATAATGCAGCAGCACCATAGCAGTATAATGCACCCATAGTATAATGCACCAGCCCCATAGCAGTATAATGCACCTCATAGTATAATGCAGCAGCCCAATAACAGTATAATGCACCCCATAGTATAATGCATCCCCTTTCCCTTCCCCGTAGCAGTATAATGCACCCCATAGTATAATGCAGCAGTCCCATAGTATAATGCAGCAGCTCCATAGCAGTATAATGCAATCCATAGTATAATGCAGCAGCCCCATAGCAGTATAATGCACCCCATAGTATAATGCACCCATAGTATAATGCAGCAGTCCCATAGTATAATGCACCCCATAATGCAGCAGAATCATAGCAGTATAATGCACCCATAGTATAATGCAGCAGCCCCATAGCAGTATAATGCAGCAGATCCATAGTATAATGCACCCCATAGTATAATGCATCCCCTTTCCCTTCTCACCATAGTAGTATAATGCACCCCCATACCGCGTCTTTACAAAAAAAAAAGTTTTTTGATACCTCGCCGAGTTCCAGCGATGTCCTCACCTACGATTCGACTGAGGCACGCAGCGTCGTTCCGGCGTATGACAGTGACGTCATACGTCGGCGACGTGCAAGCTGACGTCAGCTGTCAGCTGCCGGCCTGTGATTGGCTGGCGGCTGTTAACTGTTGCTGTGCGGGAGGAATCTCCTGTACGGCAATAGATTTTAGCTGCTCGTGCGTTGGAGGACGCGCACTCAGTTTCTGAAGCAGCAGGATCCTGCCGCTGCGGGCCTGGTGAGCAGAACAGAGGGGGCCCCCTGCGGGCCCCCTCTGCTCATCGGGCCCCATACACCAGTAAGGCCAGTAATACCCTGATGGCAGCCCTGCTTTAAGGTTTTGTACCTCTTCACTCAGAATTTATTTTTGTTTATTTGCTTCCAAAATGCAAAGTTATGCAACTCTCTAAATAGTCTTCTTTAAAAATGTTCTGCTCCTGTAGAGTTTCTGTAAGTCCTTTATCTATCTGCCTGCTCTGCAGAAAGTTACAAAGTGGTCAGAGCTCTTCCTCCTGGTTCTGATGGCTCTCTGATCCCCGTTCATTCTCTTAGGTCGGCAACCTGTTTACACTGCAAGATAATTGTGAAACGAGCATTTTAACAGTGTTCGATCACGATTATCTTGCAGTGCAAATGCAGCTTAAGCCCTGGCTTAATCTGTCCTGCGAGATGAATTCATATTTTAATGACATTTCCTATTCTCTGTCTAACTAGTATTGTGTGTAAGGAAGCGAGTCATAGACTATGTTTGTGAGACATGCTCTGTGAGACATTTTCTGTTCCATAAGTATGTATGTAGACACTGCAAAGCTGCATTTACACAGCAAATAGTCATGAATGAGCGTCCTTAAAAACATTTGTTTCACTATTATGTTGTAGTTTAATTAGGCTGCCGATCACCCAGTGATCTAGCAAAACGCTCGTTCATCAAGTGAAATGATCTTTTGCGCAGCTCAAAAAATCATCTCTTTAAAGTTTTCTTAAGATGTCTGTGCCATAAGAGTAAATTGCCTAATTTTCTCCATCCTGTTGCAGTTCCATCAGGAAAATCTTACACAGTGGCCATCATTAAACCAGATGCTGTTGCTCATGGAAAGGCAGATGAAATCATCATGAAGGTAAGGACGTTATATCATGTTATGATGTGTCGGTCTATTATACAATATGAATATTTGTCATATTCTGTTGTCAGACACTATTTGTACAGAAAACTAGAATTCTTCATTGCCCACAGCTCACTGATACTGGGGCGATAGGGGAACAATAATCTGCGTAAATTCTGTGAATGTTACCTGGAGGTACACAATTACCATATTGCATATTGCACTTTTCAGATACAAGAAGCCGGATTTGAAATCTTGGCCAATGAAGAAAAAACTATGACGGAGTCTGAAGCCAGAGATTTTTATAAGCACAGAGCAGGAGAGGTAGGACAAGTTCTTGTTACAGCAAGTTATAAAAACTTTTATAAACCTACACATGTATTGCAGTGTTTGCAGACCACAACAGCTCTAATATGGTGAGGACCTATCATTTACACTGCCTGCAAGATTGAATTGATGCTCCATATGTGTATTATTGATTTGTGTTTTAGAAGTCTTAGAGTCCCGTCACACTCTTCAATGTCCCAGCGATCCCGCCAACGATACGACGTGGATGGGATCGCTGTGACATCATTAGCTGATCGCTGGTGAGCTGTCACATGGGCAGACTCACCAGCGATCAGGACCAGCGAGCACGCTGGTATCCAATGTACACATCGGGTAACTAAGCATCGTGCGGCACCTAGTTACCCGATATGTACCCTGGATCCCGGCTCTCAGCGCTCTACAGCAGAAGCTGGGAGCCGGTAACCAGGGTACATAACGAGTAACTAGGTGCCGCGCGGTGCTTAGTTACCCGATATGTACATTGGATACTAGCTCCCAGCTCGCTGATCGTTGGTCTCCCGCTGTCACACGCAGCGATGCGCGCTGACCAGCGGGACACCAACGACAAAAAAATGGTCCAGGACATTCAACGACGATCAGCGATACCCAGCAGGGGGGCTGATCGTTGCTGCGTGTCACACTAATAAGCGAGATTGCTGGCTAGGTCGCTGTTGCATCACAAAATCGGTGACGCTTTAGCGATCTCGCTAGCGATCTCCCTTAGTGTGACGGGGGCTTTATTGTGACTCTAAAAACTGATAGCAGGATTAGCTGATTTAACCCAACAATTAGAAGTTTCAATATTCACACCAAGATAAGGAGCAGTCAGTGAGACATGGGAAGCTGAATGGGACTGCATTGTAGTGCTTTGAATTGAAACTCTGCTGTTTTATCACTTCTCTCATAGATTGTAATGCAGCCACTTGGAATTTAATGCAGCCCCAATAGCATGTAATGCAGCCAGCTCCATATAATGTAATGCAGCCCCATAAAATGTAATGCAGCCAGCCACCATAGAATGTAATGAAGCCCCCATAGAATGTAGCACACTCAGGCCCCATAGAAAGTAATGCAAGCCCCATAGACTGTAATGCAGCCCCCACAGAATGTATTGCAACCTCCATAGAATGTAATGCGGCTTCATAGAATGTAATGTATCCCCCATAGAATGCAATTCAGCCAGTCCACATATAATGTAATGCAGCCCCATAAAATGTAATTCAGCCAGCCCCCATAGCATGTAATGCAGCCCCCATATAATGTAATCCAGTCCCATAGTATGTAATGCAGCCAGTCCCTATAGAATATAATGCAGTCCTCATATAATATAATGTAATTCAGCCCCATAGAATGTAATGCAGCCCCCATAGAATGTAATGCAGTTCCATAGTAGGTAATGTAATAAAGTACTTCTTACCATTAGTGTGACTTCTAGTGCTGCATGGTTTTGCTGATGGCTTTGTAGTCTGGTTGATACGTGGTGAGGTTAAGCTTCATGCAGCTGTTGAGACTTCCATCCGTTAAACGTGATCGTAAATTGGTCTTAATATTCTTTAGATGTGAGAAAGACTGCTCACATGCATACGTAGAGCC
>VIAB01000447.1:37785-54754 GCA_009801035.1 Oophaga pumilio
CTATAATATCAGCCAAACTCACCAATATCAACAGTCTTACAGTCCAGCGTGTATGGGGACAGACGGTGGAGATAATGATTTGCTATGTCCGGTTTCAGACTTCTGATCCTTTTGATTTCTAACCAGAAATGGTGGATCCAGCACTTGAAAAAACAAATGTTTATTTTTTTTAAATTTCAAAAAATTTATTGAATACATATTAAAAAATTCTAGTGTGCAGACGGCCAGGATTAACATTAGTTAGCAGCTTGTAGCATAGACAATCCTACGTGTTTCAGCATAAAGCCTTACTCATCCATCATCCATTTCTGATTCTATGTTCCTGCCTGGGCCTGGGCAGTTCTGTGCACTGGGTGTGGACCCATAGGTTTTCCTCAGAACAAGGCAAGTAATGAGCAAAGCTGGATGAAACTGCATGGAGCATTTCCTTACATCTCTCAGGAATAAGGTAATCCCAACTAAGCTAAGCTGGGTTACAGATTAAGATGGAATAAGCAGCCAGGAGACCATCTGTACATTGAGGGGGCAACTCCAGGGTCTACAGTACAACTGGTTTCCCTACCGAGGATTGCACAGAAGAGAATTTTACAAGGATTAACCATGCCATGGATCAACTGAATGGGTGAGCTGAAATTTTTATTTTCTCTTTTGTTCTCTAAGTAATAAGCCGCCGCCAGAGATATCTAGCAGCGGCTTTCTCATAGAGAACACGGGAACACTCAGCAGAGCACGCAATCCTGTGTATGGGAGAGTTGAGTGAGATACCTTCCTGTAAAACCATCTCTCAGCCGATCACTATTTAAATTGTATAGGGGGCTTTAGTCTTAAAAGTTACCAGCATCTAGATTTACAAAAAAAGTCGACTTTGCAGATGGCATGCATGATACATGTGAGACGATCACATGGGTAATCTCTATTATCTGTTACTGATTTCTGGAATGTCAGGATTCTGAAGTGCTTAAAAGTTATGCCAACTCCACCAAAATATAAAAATGATGGAATGGTATGTCCTGTAATTTTGAGTATAATGCACTGTGTATCTCCATAATAACAGGCTGAAAACAAATTCTGTGTACGTTGTTCCTGCAGTCTAAATAAACACTTACTGTATGTTTCATGCCATTGAAGCGACTCACTTCTTACTACAGCTCACTTACCTCAGTATGTATACAGCAAGTATCGTCTCACTGGCCGTTTTTTACTTTAGTGATTATTTATTATGCCTTTTGATATAGCACCAACATATACCCCAGCACTTTACAGACATCATCATTATTGGGGCCCATAATCTACATTCCCTATCAGTGTTTTTAGTGTGGAAAGAAATCGGGGAACCCAGAGGAAACTCTTAGAGGAATTTGAACCCTGGACCCCAAGTAACAATACCAACCACTGATATAAGACTTTTTAGTGGAATTTGCACTGAAATTGCATTATCTATGCACTGACTTTCCATAGAGCAGCAGTTTATCTGACTAGGCAGAACTGTAGGGGATGGGGTGAGGAGAAGATTTGGCCAATGATGCGGCAGGAGGTGTTTCTAAGGCTTCCACAGACTCCCTGTAGAAGATGTAGTGAAGTTGTAGAAACCGATAAGAGCTTTGCCCAATGGAGCCATGCTAACATATTTACTTATGGTGTGAAGTATAAAAACCTCACATATTTGCACACACTTTGAGCATTAATTGTGTTCTACTTGAGCACATTTCTTTTCCCCAACATCTTAATTAGCCTGTCTGTATATCCATCTATTTGTCCACCTATTTATGTCCTTTCCGTGTCTCTATTTGTTCCCTTTCCCACCTTTTTATGTTACAGAATGTAATTTGATTTTATTAATAGCTCTCTGTCGTAGATTTGGGTATCTGGCTGGATAGCTGCCGCACTGTCTGTATTTCTCTTCTCTCCGCTTATTTTTCTCTTGTTAAAGTCATCAAATGCTTGACAGCTGCATAACTCTTTTTAAAGCATTCCTGCTCTGACAGGTATTACCGATATTCGTCATTTGACTTACAGTAAGTGACAGCTGGAATTAGTTTTATGCGGCAGTGGAAGCTGTCTCTGAGGTAGCAAGTCCAGTCAAATTTGTATTGTATTTCTTTAATGTACAGCCTCTTCCAAGTGGATATTAAAGGCAGTGGGCAACTGGGAGATTCTGTAGACAGAGCATAAAATGCTGAGAGGTGTCTTGTAAAACTTACTATTCCATTTGTTGTGTTTGTTTTCCGATTGGTTATTTATTCACTCCATGGGCTTTGAAGAATGCTCTGAATATTAAGGACAAGGTAACTGAAAAGAGAGCATCCTTTATGTGCCGCACATTTTCTCAGAGCCTTTTTCTTCTTAGTACAAAAGTTTGATGATCTCTTGACAACTGATGTTCATTGTGAGATTCATTATTATTATTATTTATTATTATAGTGCCATTTATTCTATGGCGTTTTACATGTGAGGAGGGATATACATAACAAATACAAGTACAGTAATCTTAATCAATGCAACTCACAACTGGTACAGGAGAAGAGAGGCCCCTGCCCACAAGGGCTCACAATCTACAAGGGATGGGTGAGGTTAGAGCTGGTCGTGCAGCGGTTTGGTGGATCGGTGGTTACTGCAGGTTGTAGGCTTGTCTGAAGAGGTAGGTCTTCAGGTTCTTTTTGAAGGTTTCCATGGTAGGCGAGAGTCTGATATGTTGTGGTAGAGAGTTCCAGAGTAAGGGGGATGCGTGGCAGAAATCTTGTATGCGATTGTGGGAAGAGAAGATTAGAGGGGTGTAGAGAAGGAGATCTTGTGAGGATCGGAGGTTGCATGCAGGTAAGTACTGGGAGACGAGGTCACAGGAATGCACAGGTCATGCATTCCTATATATGTACACACTCTTCAACATTGAAATTGCAACACCAATAAAGAAAAATCATGGAATTATGAAAATCAAAGGATAGATGGACATGTTACTGATATGCAAATAAGGAAAAAATGGATATTATTTATTTAGTATGGATAATAACATGACTTGGTTGTTATCAATGAGGTTATTAATAGTTGTCTGAGGAACGTTCTGCCAGATTGACTGCAATTAAGTAAATCATCAAGATCCGCTGCTGGGAGCTCCCTTTGCTATTGCGGACCAGTGATGTTCGAGATGTGCCCAAAGAGAGACAAGTTCAGAATTCTTCCAAACAATAGATGGGTCTAGCTGAGTCACACTAGTTACTGCCAGTTTTGAGCTGAAAGCGCTACTGGACAACTTCTCATTTAGAAGGGAAGTAAGGATGATGTGACTTTTATCCTCTGCACAAAGTTGCCTTGGCTGACTATTGCATCTATGATACTCAATGTTGCATATTTCTTGGTGTCGTCGATGCTGATAAATACAGATAGATGCATATTCATCATTCTATACCATCAGGGACACTCCAATTTTTTTCTGCAGCAGGACAACAACCCCACACATACAGCCAATGATATTAAGAGCTATCCTCAGTGTAAAGAACAAGGAGTCCTGGGAGTGATGACATGGCTCTCACAGACCTTATCTCAACATCATCCAGTCTGTCTTGTATTACATGAAGAAACAGAAGGATTTGCACAAGCCTCATGCACAGAAGATCTGTCGTTAGTTTTCCAAGATGTTTGTAACAACCGTCTGCCGAGTTCCTTCAAAAATTGTGTATATATGACAAATCTACCTAGAAAATTTGATGTTGTTTTGAGGGTAAAGGGCAGTCACACCAAATATTGATTTGATTTAGAATACTATTTTGTTCATTCCGTTTGTATTTTGTTAGCATATAAAAATAAACTGTTAATACTTCTGTCTTTGAAAGCATTTTGCTTTACAGCATTTTCCACACAGCTGCCTAAAACTTTCACATAGTACTGTGCACATTCACAAGTGTGTATATATGCAGGTATATATTTTACTTTTAACTTGTTGCAATAGCACCTATTAATGGGATATATTGCGCATCTAGGGACATGGGATCCAAGGCTCATTGATACTTATTCCAGCTAAGGCTGGACCACCTGGACAGACCCCACAGAACAGCTACTGTAGCACAAATTGCTGAAAAAGTTCATGTAACTGTAATTCTGGTTAATACACAGTCCAATTGAACTTGTGTGTATGGGATTTCAGAACAGCAAGTCAGAGAGCCCATGTTGAACCTGTCCCCACCAAAAGTGCCTATAGTGGGCAAATCAGCGACAGAACTGGACCATGAATGAATGGGGTACAGATTCAATAGAAGCCATATGCTTTTATAACCTATAATTTCCGGTAAATCTGTATCACACTCTGTGTGCTCACGCTGGAACTGTGCTGTTCTATCTCTATATCTACTCACTTCTAAGAGGTCTGTTCAGTGATTGATGGGGGTCTCAGAACACAAGCCCTCACCAATATACAGGAAATTGAAGTGCCTGTTAAATATAAAAAACATGCAGAAAGTTTACTTACTTTTTAAAGGTTCTTTTGCTCACGTCATGGTGCTAGATACCATGGGACGCCTTCAGCGGTCTTAGTAGTTATGGTTCTGTGCATCAAGAGGTTAAAGTTTTTTTGGCAGCATCACGAGATATCTATACAATTTTAAGTATATGGTTTTAAAGTTCTGGCTAATACACACACACTCATACACACACACACCCTGGTTCTGAGAACTCACTATCATGCTCTTTAGAAACACTGCAGAACACTTAATTTTATTTCTCTTAAACCAAGCTCCTCCATTAGAGTAAATTAATTTTGCAGACATAGTTGGTTTCTTTCCGTAGTCAAGAGGGAACAGCAATCCATTTTTTTAGTGTCACAATATCTCAGAAGAATAATCATCAAGCATAGCTGCATAGGGGAGCAAAAATGAAACAAGAAAAATAAAATGAGCAGAGACAGATTGGTTTATGGAAAGAGTTGGGTCATCGACAGGGGAGTAGCAGGTAGCTAAGTACTTGTGACATCTCTCACCAACACAGCATATCAAGAGTCCATTTAAACAATCTCTTTCCACAACCCCTGCTATCTTGTATTATCTTAGCTTCTCCCTTTGCCAAAATACATTTTTATTTCTATTTTTCCTTTGATTCTGCTACTATCATAATCTTTTCCAGCCCCCCTTCTCCTTTTCTGAAGCATACTCCACAGCAGTTGGCAAAACGTGTTAAATTAATTCAGTCGCAATTAGCAGATTTATGAGAGAGTCCCAATGTTATCCCTTAATTGGAGAGCATAAAACGGCAAAGCGAGTATGTGCTCCCTTCTCTTTGTGTAATAGGCAATCTGTCTTTGCCAAGGTGTGATGGATGGAGTGGTATCATGCCCTTGCCTTGCTTTATATTGGCTGTCAGCTCTTAACGGGGACTGAAGCATCAGGGTAACAAAAATTGATATAATGACTTAATGCGCCTTATTCTCTGTGAGCTACATCAGTTTAGAGCACTTCAGAGAGAAAAATGTGTGCAAAATATCAGAGGCTCATTTATCAAACTGTTTTCATTAACATACAGCCTGGTGCTGGCACTAGTCTCAATGAGAAGAGGAAGCTGCAGCAAAGTACAATTCATTTGGGGCCTCATATTTCTTGGATGAAAGGAGCGATCTAATACAAAGGAAATAACGCATGATGCTAGCTGTGTCAGTGTGTCTAGCTATGGCCAACCTCTCCTGTCTCTGAACTCTGTCACGTTTGTCTTGGTAAAAAGGAGCAGTGGCAGGTTCCCCAATTCTGACTCTTCTTGTGTCATTTATTTGGAAATGGATAAAGTTGTAAAGGATTATGTATGTGCGACTGTGCCACAATGTGTGTAGTCTGCTCATTCTTTTTGTGCTACACTATAGTTTCTGCAAAACTTAATATATTTGCAGTTTAAAGCTGGCACTTTTCTGCTTTTGTCTAGCATGTAGTGCTTTCCGATAGAGATGAACAAATTTGTTCGGATTCGGTTCCAAATACGATCTGCATCAAATATTGTTTTTGCAATATTCGTTGAACGCAGTTGAACATCATTAGGGTCAATGGGAGTAGAAATTTCCGAATATGTTCGGAACCGATCATAAGACATACATTTGGCACGAATAGTGTTTGAATATGGGCCAAATATGTCAAGATCAGATTCAGGGCCAAAATCCGAACAAATTTGCTCATCTCTAGTTTCCAGGGCTCTGGACTCTACAGTATATAGCGACTAGAATCATGGCAGCCGTCACTATGGGAAGCTTGTGTGACCGGATGATTCTTATTTTATTATTGGGGGTAATGAGTACACCTAATGTATGTGCCATAAATCCCTCCCCATTATGTTTTTTTGTTTGGGTTGGAAATGCTAATGACAGTATGAACTTGTGGTCAAGGAAGGTCAGCAGGACAAATGTCACTGATGTATGTGGCGTTATTGCCTTCTGACTGGCAGCTGCCATTGACATATGATAGGGGTTATGTTGTGTACACTTTTTTTATTTTTAGTATCTTTTTCTTTGTTAAGCAGAGATATAAAGTTTACATTGCAAACACATAAATTGATAATCAAGTAACCTAGCTGGCAGTTGGTGGACAAATTTAGCAGTATACAGAGACCTTTTGTAGCTACCAACTAATTGGTATGGTAATCAATAAGTGATGGATGGCCTGATGGATAGTGCTGGCCATTTTGCTGCATTGATTGCCTTGTACAGTCTTTCCATAATAAGAAATTATTAGTAGCGACAGCTTTATATGGTGTCTGATAAGAGTACATTGATATTCACTCCAGCCTCTATATTTATCAAGTAAGTAAAGATTGTATTGTAAAAAGAAAAAAAAACATTGCTCTATATATTGTACCCTGCTTTTAAACAAAGTCACATTTACAAAATGTTAATATTCACTGAATGAGTTGGCTGATCTTTTGGGTTAGTGCATGCAACAGCAAAATATGATCGTTATGTAAAGCAGGGAAAGGAGCACAGAAAAATCAAACAACACTTATAAACTCTATGTATGTTCCTAAAATGTCTTAATAAAAGTTCATTCTTTAGTTCCATTCCTCGGAGTAAATGGTTTTCAACCAATCCACTTTAAAGGTACATTTTGTCTTTCCACTGGATGAGAAGTAATACTGATCATAATAATAATTTTATTTATATAGCACCAACATATTCCATAGCACTTTACAATTAAGCTGGGACATGTCCAGACAACATCAGACATTGCTAAGTAACACATAGTTCAGGTACAGGAGGAGTGACCCTGCTCGCAAGCTTACAATCTATAAGGAAACGGGGACACAATAGGTAAAAAGTGCTTGTCGTCTATGGTCCAGCCATCTTTATTATAGTGTTTATGATATAAAGCTGCATGATCCGGTCATCAGACGGTATCGAAGTACAGTTACCAAGGTGCTGTTGGGTGCATGGAGGTGTGGAAACAAATAAGAAGGGAAGACCAGATTCTGTGGAAAAATTAGCAGCGGGAAGAGTGGAGAGTATGGTGAAGTGAGGCGATAGCCTTGTCTAAAGAGATGTGTTTTTAAAGCACATTTAAACATGTGGGGCCTAGGTATTAGTGCATTCTAGAAAACTGGGGAAGCACGAGAGAATTTTTGGAGATGGAAGTGCGAGGTTTCGATTATGGTAAATATTAGTCTTAGATGAGTTGCACAATGGAGGGCATGGGTAGGCTGATAGAATTGAAGGAGGAGATATATGGTAGTGAACTGTGGAGTGCTTTGTGGGTGAGAGTGATGAGTTTATACTGTACTCTGTAGCAGATGGGTAGCTAGTGTAATGTCTGGCTCAAGGTTGAGGCATCAGTGTAGCGGCTGGGCAGAAAAATGTTTTTAGCTGCCACATTCAAGAATGATTGGAGTCGAGAAAGTTTGTTGAGAGGGAGAAACAGTAAGTGGTTTTGCAGTTTCAGGTGAGAAAAAGTTGGATCCTGGAGATGTTCTTTAGTTTAAGCACCTTAATGAATCATCCCCATAGTAAATTTTAAACGAAAGCCTGGTTGTACTTGAAGATGACTGAGATTAGGGCTAAATCTGTAAGTAAATTGACCTGCAGTACAGAATACAAATCTGCAATTTGATAATTTATGCTGCATATTTTCACCACAGATTTTGAATTTTAAATCCAAAGTATGAAAGTTGAAATTATACAACAAAATCTTCATGTAAAACATGTGGATGTTGCCGCATGTTTTGTCTTAGATTCCAGTGTTGATCTTTAATAGATTTTGTTCTGCTGACGTCCGGTGTTGAAGTACCCTCGTAGGGGAGCGGTCAGTTTTTCTTATTTGTTTATTTTACCTGTATAAGAGCTATATTGAACTCCTGAGCATTATACCATTCCTCTGTTGTTCCTCTTGAACTGTAATATACAACTAGGCTTTCCCCCTTGTCATATGGGTGTGTAGAGCCATATCACATTGGCACGAGAAACCCAGCTGTTAATTTATTCAAAGTTGTGAGAAAATGGTTGTCTTTTTCTCTTTAGTGCATTCACTAACGACTATGAAGAAGCTCCATTACGCTCACATTTTGGGTTACAAATAGCCTTTTATTTTAATTGTTTTATCTTTGCACAGTTGTTGCTTTCAGCCTGCGTTTTGCTCTGACCTCCTTTGCATGTTGTAATTTTTGTACTTGTTTGACTAGTGGACTGGTAACAATTTCTACATAATAAACCAGCATGTCCTGTATTCACTTGAGAGTGGTAAAAATCTGTCAGCTTGCTTGAAATACATTTTTGGTGTTGTAACAAATGGTCTCAGAGCTTTATGTCACATAACTGGCTCTTGCAATATTACTTTTACTGCAGAATCGCAAAGCTGAAGTCATTTTTTTTCTTTCTTTGACAACACAGCCATTTCATGTTTTTCTTTAAAGATAAAGCGTCTTCAGTAATAAAAAAAAGAGGGGTTGCTATGTCTTGCGTAGCGTCATCACTAGTATTGTTTAACGTGTTGAAATGGATTAAGTGATATTAGAATCTGTTCATTAAAGTTTAAGTATAAACGACGACATCATTTTTATTTTTAAATGGGAGAAATATTACCGTTGTGGAATTCTGCCATTGTAGGTTAACCAATGCTACATATGCAGATCACTTCATACAATGGACTTTCTTCAATTTGATGTATATTTTCCCTCCTATTGGGGGTAGTAAACATGGAATACATATAAATATTTGTTCCCATATTATACACCACTACTAGTGGGCTCTTGATATTAAAGTGTAGCAAGGGCATGCAGGTATATACATCACATCAATGTCCTTACTAAATGAATGCTGTGGGTTCCGCCCCTATACAGAACAACCAACAGTATGGTATCAGAAAGGCAACATCAGTATGGTGTCATTAAAGTATAGACTTCAATCATTGGTGATCCTTATTTCAGAGTTCCACCATCCAATCTGGTATTAGATATTTCCACCATCCAACCTGATATTAAAGATTTCCACCAGAACATAAGGCATCATGCAATTTCCCCATCCAATATGGTATCAGAATAAAGCATATATAATCCCAGGTGTGGTGTCAAAGGATCCCACCATCCAATAAGGTATCATTCAGAATGTAAACATCCCCATCATGACTATGGTATAAGAAGCAAAGACACTTATCATTTCAGAAGTCCCTTAAACATAGTCCTGACGTGTTTCCCCCCGAGGTATCAGGGTTCATCAGGAGACAGAGTGGGAGACCTCAATCTCTCTCCATGCTGTCAGACAGTATTAAGGAACTATACTACACAATTAATCTCCCCTTTCTTATATAGCACTGACATACTTTATTGATCCATGCAGAATTTATCATTACATCCACTCTTGGTTCCATTGTCATGTGACAAGCCATGCTATGGTTAAAATGGCACGTTTATTCCTTATTGGCTGATCATCCTTCACCCTGATGACTGGTGCTTCTAAACTGTTGACTAAAGACGTAGTCCCATCCTTAGAAATGGGTATTGTTGGATAGTGCTTGTAAATTCACTTA
Organism: Oophaga pumilio; assembly: GCA_009801035.1. NCBI lineage: Eukaryota > Metazoa > Chordata > Amphibia > Anura > Dendrobatidae > Oophaga > Oophaga pumilio. The sequence goes on from VIAB01000447.1 coordinate 47,757, forward strand.
GCAATTTATAGTTTTTGAGATATCAATGATTTTCTTTTGTTATTTTTAATGCAATTTATTCGCTTGGAGACCTACCACCACTGCTACACAGCAGAACATGCGCAGTGCTTACAAGATCTTTTTTATTCAGATTGTAAGCACCATTTTAAGGCTGGACTGCATCATTAGAGCACACTGTTACCCCTTAATCCCGGCCAACCTTAGCATTGTACTTACATGCAGAACAACAGTGGAGGTCGGTCTCCTAGGCAATGAGCTCTAAAGAGAAGAAAAGTGTAAATGTCTCAAAAATGGCTGTAAATTTTTAATACGTAAACTGGGAAAGCTGCTCTTCATTATTTGTTTGTACAGCATGAGTGATGTGATGAGATTCTATTCACGGTAGACTGTTAGTGGTTTTTATGATGCGTTGAACACGTTGTGGCAAAAAAATTTGGTTCCATATTAGACACCGAAACGTTGACACTGTAAATATTTTGTTTCATTGAAGTTAAGTCCAACAGTAATGAATGGAAGTTTTATCAGGTGTTACATAATTGTTAACTACGTAATTAACCAGATATCCGAACCTAGTAATAATCTTCACTTACTAAGTGCAGGAAAGTCTATACAAGTTTGTTAATCTACGGACATTGCTTACCCATTCCCCCCACCAACAAACAACCTAGAAGTGTGGAAGGAGAATGAGCGCCTGGTGTGACTTCCCTGTGAAATATGTAGTGCTGAGCGCAGCACAGGATAAGGACATCATTACACTTTCATGACAGATAAGCTTGCACTGTTCAAGTGTAAACTCATTTGTCTTTCTCTGACCTTTAAATAGGACTGTACTATTGTGCTGGATTTAAATCAATAATTTTGTCAAAACAAAATATACAACAGTCTCCTGGAATCCTGGAAGAGAAGAAGGGCAAATCTATTCTCCTATTTTCTGGATTGCTTACTTCCCTCTCATTATAACTGGTGCTGTTTTTTTTTAACCATTTCAGGGCGGTTACTGTGTACAGCCTATACATAGATTTATGTTGTGAATCTAAAAATATTTAAACAGATTTTGAGTTTTCGTGTTTGCTGAACAAACATGGTAAAGCCACACACTATGCATCCTATTAAATGATAAAGGAAAAATATATATCTTTGTTCCATGTTAGCCAGTAGGTAGAAAAATATTAAAATTTTAGAGTCCTCAGTGGTTGATACTTTTCAATGGCTAACTGAAAAGATGGTAATAGCAAACTTTTCAGACTTCTCAGGTCTCTTCATCAGGTATAGCCTTATGATATTTTTCTTTTAAATAAGACATTCCATAACAGTATTAATAATGATGCTGCTTAATGTGATGGTCCATCTTAGTAATATTCTTTCATTGTTCTAATGCCACTAAAATTGAAAATAATAGACAACTCCTATTAGCGTTTACAGCTCGTATCATTATCCATGGGTATGCATGGCAACTGACGCTAGATCACGTGAGGTCATTATTGCCCTCTACTCCCCTTTGGTCAGACCTCATCTGGAATACTGTGTCCAATTTTGGGCACAAACATTTTAAAAAAGACATCAACAAACTGGAGCAAGTTCAGAGAAGAGCCACCAGAATGGTGACCGGTCTGCAAACCATGTCCTATGAGGAACGGTTACAGGATTTGGGAATGTTTAGCTTGCAAAAAAGAAGACTGAGAGGAGACTTAATAGCTGTCTACAAATATCTCAAGGGCTGTCACATTGTAGAAGGATCATCTTTATTCTCATTTGCACAAGAAAAGACTAGAAGCAATGGGATGAAACTGAAAGGGAGGAGACACAGATTAGATATTAGAAGAAACTTTTTGACAGTTAGGGTGATCAGTGAGTGGAACAGGCTGCCACGAGAGGTGGTGAGTTCTCCTTCAATGGGAGTCTTCAAACAGAGGCTGGACAGACATCTGTCTGGGATGATTTAGTGAATCCTGCTTTGGGCGGGGGGTTGGACCAGATGACCCAGAAGGTCCCTTCCAACTCTACCATTATATGATTCTATACAGGCTCTGTGTATTCCAGTCCTACAGTTGTAATGCCATCCATCACCTCCTTCTTCAGCTATGTAGTGTAAATAAGAGTATGAATGGGGATGAATAGGAGAATGAATGCAGCGTTGGGCTACACAGGGTCTGTTTGTATTCTGTTAGACCACCTGTGACTTCTAATGTAGACTTCTTACCAAGCAGTTTTGTCTGTTTCAGATGAAATAATTAAAACTATTCCTGTGAATTATTGTGATCTGTGACTCAAAGCTATTTTCCTCCTGCAACCATTCTGGTCGGAGCAGGAGCCCGGCCATATTCTGTATGATAATGGCACTTGCAGATTTTCATTGTCAGCTCAGGCCTTTAACAAAATAATCTATACTCCTCTCTCCTTCCCACTGCAGACCAGAGCTAGAACTCTAGTGATGCTGCCAGTCCTTACTGATAAGTAACCAACATAAGACCACTGCAGGCAATCAAAGGTCACTTGCCATTCTACTGCCATCATGACTCTCGTCTCTGATTGATACTGCTAGTAGTACGACACGTGACAGCTGAAACAACTGATTGACAGCCAAGGGGATCAAAAATGGCACCGCTGATGCTTCTTTGCAAAACATGCAGCCGTACAGACTCAAAGATATTATACAAGCACGCCCAAGATACTTGGATAATACCCGAGCATGCTCCAATAACACAATATCAAAGCACGTTTGCTCATCACTATTGGGGACACATTAATGGAGTCCCTAGCGATCAAACAATTATTACCTAACTGATGAATAAGTGATAAACATTGCCTGTCGAAAATTCCTTTACACTATTCTTCATATGGAACAATTAGGGAGTGGACAGCTCTGCTCTAGGTAATCGAGGGCTGTTTCTCCAGAAAGCACAACTTGCCCTATCAGGGACAACCCTTTTAAAATCATGAGAAAATCTTAGACAAAACACATATTTTAATTAGTGACATCTGTGCAGTTCCCAGCAAATTCATATGGCATTAGTATACCTTGAAAATGGGCAACGTAAACCCTCTCTCAGCTGTGAGCAGGTTAAACACAGCAGTACAAGAGCACTTACCATACAGCAGCATAATGAGCTCCTTTCTGCTTAGCATGGATCCCAGTGATATACAACTTGCAATTAAGCATGGCTTGGTGATCCGGTGATTAATGTCGAAACGACTCCTGAAGGAGCTGCACAGACCTCCTCGTCACATACTTCATGCTGTTTACAGCTGGGTCCCTATTAACAGTAAGATTCAAAGGGCCATTTACAATTCAGTAACCTTTATGACGGCGAACTCTTCAATCAGCATTTTATTTCTTTTGTAACACTTTAGTCATCTACAAATGTCAGAGTGAAATAGAAATATGAAATATTTAGGATCGTCAGGTAGAAGGTGGTTAAAAGGTTAACCCACTCACTGCTGTAACAAATGGGGTTAAAGGCATGTTCGTGCAAGTCTGGTATCTATATTTTTATATATATATTTGATTATATGATTACATAGAATATTTGCTTTGTTTATTTTGTGCAGTGATGATCATTATATGTTTAAGGCATCATTCACACATCCATGTTTAAAGACATACATGAAAAAATCGTACTGTGTCATCAGTGTTATGGATCAGTGTATCATCATTGTGTGGTTCGTGTGTCAGTTTTTACCATCAGTGTATCATCAGTGTGTGGTCCATGTGTCGTTTTTTACCATCAGTGTGTGGTCTGTGTGTCGGTTTTAACCATGAGTGTGCCATCATTGTATGATCCGTGTGTTGGTTTTTATCATCAGTGTGTCACCAGTGTATGGTCCGTGTGTCATCAGTATTTTGAATCAATGTGTCCATCAGTGTGTGGTTGGTGTGTCCATTTTTTATGGTCCTTGGGTTAACAAATTACAGACCTTCTCAGATTCTTTAGGATTCTTTACAATGTTAAATTCGCACAACATACTGATTGTACACTGATGGCATCCATGTGCTGAACATGTTTTTCACAGACCATAGACTTGTACTGGCCCTTTTCGTCTGTGATACTGGATAAAAAACAGACATGTCTCTGGGAGTTTTGCACAGACACGGTCCGTGTAAAACCACAAACGTGAATAACACCATAGATTATAATGGATATGTGTTGTACACGTGAAAATAACAGATAGAACATGTATGTGCAAAATGGACACCTAAATGAGGCCTAAAGCACTTGTTGATTGTGAACTATTGCGAGGATAACAGCGTAGATATTTATTGATCATTTACTTTTATATATCAATATATCTATATAAATGATATATCGTTTTGTGATAAAATAATCAGTACTATCTCTTTATGCACATTAAAAAAAAAAGTCAGTCACTGATATGACAACCCACTGGACCAAATATCCTAGAAAAAGTAGATGCTTATAAGGTTATTCTCAGGTTGTCTTTAGGGTAGCTCAGAGCTCTGCAGTGTCCTCACTTCTGCTTTCCGGTGGGCGTGCTCTTCTCCTTGAGTTACAGGTTACAGTTCTGAAAAATCTTTAGAATTGAGAGTCCTCAGTGGTTGATCCCTTTTAATGGCTACCGTAACTGAAAAGATGGTAACAAATTGCAAGCTTTCGAGACTACTCAGATCTCCTAATCAGGCAAAGACTAATACAAAATCTGAAGACCTGAGTAGTCTTGAAAGCTTGCAATTTGTTACCATCTTTTCAGTTAGCCATTAAAAGGTATCAATCACTGAGGACTCTCAATTCTAAATATTTTTCAATCTACTGGCTAACACGGTACAAAGATATACATCTTTCCTAGGTTACAGTTCTGGTGATCCACAGAGCTGTAATATTAGTAGAATCATAAATCCAGCACAAGGTCTACTGTATCACATTCATCGATCAGTGGTTTGTTCTGGAGTCTACACTGTTATCACTGTATTTACACATAGATAACAGCAGGAGCAGACACAGACAAAGCCCATGTGAAAGATCAATATATGGTTCCTTTGCAGTTTGACAGCTCATCATAATGCACAATTCCTCCTACTTTGGAGGTAGTAGTGGCCTCCTTACCTCTTGAGCCCTTGGGCGGCTGCCCAGTGATTGACAGCTCCGTTGTCCAGTCTGGTGCAGTGGCATGCTGATCTGTCTATTTTTGACAACTTGGCCGTCCAACCTGAGACTGGGAGGTGCTGAGCTCTCACCAGATATTCCCTATTCCCTTGATTGCTCAGCTATTTAACTGAGTTGGCAGTTCCAGATAGCTGCCAGCCGTAGCTTCATCTCTCTGTGGTTTGTTTTCGCTGTGCCTAGCACCTTGCTTATTGATCTATCACGGCTTGACTTTGGACCTCATTCTGACCATCCGTTTGTCTTATCCTATTGCTCTGATCTGCTATCCTCCCAGTATTTTGACCTCAAATTGTTACCTGACTACGCCTTTGTCTCTACCCTCTGTTTACGACGTACCCTCCTGGCTTTAGACCTTGGACTCCTTGACAATCCCAACTCACGTCTTGACGAGAGATGTGACTCAGCATCACACAGGGCATTTGAATAAGCACACAACTCAGGACAGTGAAATTTATGATTAAGAGACCTCTGACTGCAGCCAATGGTGAGGGTGTTGATTTTGCAAAGTTTACAACAGCCGCTTGTCAGGAGCTGAGAGGGAGGAGAAGGGAGATGAGCAAGTAACTGCTTTATAGAAATCAGTGGGCTAGAGAGAGGTGACTGAGATGTTAGGGGTTAACCCCTCTCCTGGAATGTAACCAGTGTGCACTCTTGACAAGGGTCTGGAAAGCCATTTTGTCCAAGCTCCATGGAAACCATCTGTACACTATGTAAAATAAAATCTGCTCAGCTTTCTTTGCTTTATAACATTGTGCCTGCAAATTGGACTGCTTTTTCACAGTTTCCCTTTGAATAGGTATTTCTCCTAACCTATCTGCAAAAAAGCCCCCATTCACACAGATACAGTGTCATGTAAAAGATTGGACACCCCTGCTCAAAATTTCTGTTATTGTGAACAGTTATGCAAGTTGAATATGTTTTATTTTAGGCAAAAAATAAATAAAATATATATGTATATATGTGTCTATATGGGGTGGATTAATCATGCTTTGGGGTTGTGTTGCAGCCAATGGCACGGGGAATATTTCACAGGTAGAGAGAAGAATGGATTCAATTAAATTTCAACAAATTCTTGATGCAAATATAACACTATCTGTAAAAAAAAAAAGCTGAAGTTGAAAAGAGGTTGGCTAATATAATTGGATAATGATCCTAAACACACATCTAAATCCACAATAGACTACCTCAAAAGGCACAAGCTGAAGGTTTTACAATGGCCCTCACAGTCACCTGATCTGAACATCATTGAAAATCTGTAGCTAGACTTCAAAATTGCAGTGCATGCAAGATGACTCAGAAATCTCACAGAACTGGTAAAATTTTCCAAGGAAGATTGAATGAAAAGTCCTCAAGAATTGAAAGACTTTTGTCTGGCTACAAAAAGCATTTACAAGCTGTAATACTTTCACAATAACAAGTAATTTTGACCAATGGTGCCCAAACTTTTACATGTCACTGTATACTGTATGTCATATTCTTTTAAAGTTTAGGATGGAAAGACTCCTTAAAGCACCATTAGAGATTTTTTTTGTATTTTACCTCTGAATTGGTGTCACTAATGTAAGTTTCCTGCCCCTAGTAATATACTTACTACTGTTACCAGCTGCCATCTTCTTCTGGTTCTCAGCACCTCTCTGGATGTTTTCTGCTGGTTGTGACCTGCTGGATTGCTTCAGGGTTTGCTGGGTAAGTTGGTGGTCACTTATCAATGTAGCCGGAATGAGGCTCTCAAAGACTTTCATTGACCGTTACCTCTGCCTGTCAGTCAGGAGCTGCAATCACAAGATGACAGAACGAGACAATAGCAGCCCAGGAAACACTGAAGATATAAGTGAGTATAAAGCCCCCGTCTCACATAGCGATATCGCTAGCGAGATC
>VIAB01000447.1:161676-174879 GCA_009801035.1 Oophaga pumilio
GGACCCCTCTATTCTTGATAACCAACCTTCCTGAAGCTGACAGCTGAGGATTTCAGACCCCAGCTGTAAGTTTTGTCTGGCTGTTTATATAATATAAAAGGGAACTCACACGGTTTTTTTCATTTATTTATTTATAAAGCAGGCGGTGGCTGATGAATGCTCCCATCGGCCTCTCCTGCTCTCACTCTTATTAGCAGCAGCAGGGGTAGGCTGATGGAAGTAATAGTCCCATCAGCTTCCGCCTGCTGTCTTTTTATCACTTAAATATAGCTCATCATTCTCCCCTACTCGCGCCAATAGCCGGCAGAGCAGGGGAAAATGATGAGAGCCCTGTTCAGCACCCGACGGCGGGGGAACAGCACTTACTGTAATGCTTCTTCCCTGGTGCCCGTCCGTGTGGACTGGTTTAAAGGCCTTTGAGAAATGTCTGGGAGTACATTATTAGTATAGGGTATTAGTATAGGGAGATTTATGTCATCTATGTTATTCACCTGACTAGTCTCATCTCTTTTACTATGCATCAGGTTGCTGAGGCAACCAGGTAAGCTGTAATGACATCATGCCAATGGGTTACATAGATCCGACTTTGACTGTAGGACTTTGCCTGAGTGTGCAGGTAGTTGGATTCCCTGCCACTACATCAGTGCTCATTCCTTGTTCTATGTGCCCTGCCAGCACTACCAAATTAATCATTCTTTGCTTCATCAAGTCATCATGACTACTTTACTCAGCTTCAGATCTGCTTCATTAAGTGGTCACTACCCCAATTACTAGGCTCTGGTACATCCAAATCTCTGCTACGCCATCAGCTCTGCTACATTGAAATGCGCTTATCAACACTGTTACATTCATATATCCACTACAATATTTTGGTTGTCCAGCACTGCTGCACCCAAGTCTCCACTGCTCCTGTTCTGCTGCTGTGCTTTGCCACTCCAAGTTCTCAACAAATCCAGATCCAATGCTCAGGTCTGCTCTTGAGTTTCATTATGGCAGCTTATTTCAGCTCACTTGATTTCCTGCCACACCAGTGCCACTTGTACCTGCTGCTATGAGACCTGCTTACCTAGACCAGAGGCTTCATGGATCTCTCTAGTGCCACCTATTGGAGGTAGCAATCTTAGAAATTGGCACTGTTTCTTTAAGGAGCTTGCCAAATTTCTCAAGATATAAAGCCGAACTAGAACCTTCTTGTTGCAACATCTTGTAAATTGTGTGCTCTTTTCCTTCATTTCTAAACTTGAATGCTATACTCCAAAATCTTGCAAAATAAAGCTAGGGCTGTTACAATTTAGTGATGTACACACTCTTTTGTGGTAATATTGTGCAGAAGTAGTAAATCATAATCTACCTAATTATTTGATATTGCACTAATCATACCAACCCATTAAATTAAGATGCCATGTTATTTATGCATCACAGTGTACATTGGAAACACAGTGAAAACTCAAGAAACAATGACAAATAGCTGTCTTTTCCATCCCTTCCCAAAAAGTTAATCAAAAAGTTACATGTACCCCAACTTGGTGACAATACATTAAGCAATTACATAGGTATGATGATATAAAATTATAAAAGTTCTGACTCCCTAAATGCAGCAATGCAAAAAAATATTACTGCGTCTCTTGACTTTCTAATATTGAATGTATTATTTTGTGTCTCAGAGTGAAGTTTTATTTGGATTGCTAGGTAAAGGATAAGAATTTATGTATATGTTCACAAGGCAATGTTTCAACTATTCCATTTAGCCATTTTCGATTTATTTATTATGCATTGCTTATATGGCAGCGCTTTCCATACATTATCATCACTGTCCCCATTGGGGCTCACAATATAAATTCCCCAACAATATCTCTTTGGGGTGTGGGAGTAAACTGGAGAACCTAGAAGAAAGTAACGCAAACACAGGGAGCGTGACGGCAGTAGGTGTGGACCCAGTGCCCAGGCTTGCCCAGGAGGGACCAAAATTAAGAGACTACCTGATCTTCACTAGAGCCTCTGATAGTGAGGATAGGCTTGCGCTATTAGGGTAGTTACCAGATGCCACTCTAGGGCTGTCCCCGGACCTGCAGCAGCTGACCTACATGTCAAGGCAAAAATACAGTGCACAGAAGGCATGGTCAGACAGTCCGAGGTCAAGACACAGATTCAGAAAATGAAGCCTGTGTCAGAGCGTAGAGATCAGACAAAATGGGGAAACATGCCGAGTCAGTAACAGGAGAGTCTAACAATAAAGCACCTTGACAGAGCACTAGTAACAGACTGCAACTAGGACCTAAACTCAGGCAGGTGTGGAGGGAGGAGGTGTTTAATATATCAACTGTTGGCAGGGGACTGGCCAGGAAAGCAAAACTCTGCAGGACACTGGTTTTATATTCCAGCAGATCCTGGCCGCACCTCCCTATAGCCAGGTGGAGACTCTCCAGCAACAGGCGAATGTAGCAATGTGGGAAGTATTGCACAAGGCAGCTCAGCGAGATGATTTGACATTGGGAGGAGCAGAGCGGTGCTTGCAGTCAGTAGGATGACGCTTACAAACCGTGCAAGTCACCGACGTAACATTGAGAGCATACAAACTCGATAGTATGACACAGCTCCACTTTTCTGCTTTTTGTTTGTTGTTTTTGTAGTTTCTTCCTAAATCTTGTCTTCTCCTTTTACACAGTGTGTTTTCACTCTTGTTACACCGACGTTTAGCATTCTCTTGCTTGCATTTTTCCCTTTTAGTTTGTTTATGTCTTCATTTCCTCGCTTTGTATATTTCATTTGAATAAATCTCTTCCTTTTTATTTAAACCATTACTTATTTTTTATTGTTTGTTTAATTGCCCATTGTAAAATAACCCTTTATGTATCGGTAGTGTGGGGTAAAGAAAAACAGGCCGCAGGCAGGCCATCGTTCCTGTGAATTACTGCCACTGCCCTGTATCTTTCAGAGCTGCTAATGAGCTCAGAGTTACACTGTGTGCAGAAAGGAGATTTAAAGGAAGAATTAATTTGGAAAGTTGAGGATTAGACAGATAAGAGAAAATGAGAGAGAATAAAATGTGGTAGCTGTGTATTTTGTCTTGTAAATGACTTTGCGCTGCCAGGATGGGGAAGCTATTTGTTCAGGGATAGGAGGGTGATAATGAAACTGATCATATACATGGTCTATTACCATAATGAATTTTAACACGCACTTTGTTATGTGATATTTTATTTATGAGCTCTTGGATGCTTTAGATAAGGATGAGAGTCTTAGATGCATTATATTACGCCTTGTTTTTATAAACACATTGAGTAGTTTAATAAACATAATTTATTTCAGGGTGTTTTCTGTGCCTTCTTAAAATCAGCAAAATTTATCTAAGATTATCTTAAGGTTAATGAAGTCTAACGTTAAGAAAATATTACCCTGTAATATCACAGACTTCTGTACTCAAATGGTAATTGCCTAATGCTTTAGTCTACCCGATACTTTATACTGCATATGCCTTGTCCCATTAATCCTATTTTTTTACAAGTTACTGGTTGGCCATTTCATTAGGCATTATATATCAGTGTTTATTTGCCTAAATGGCTGGCTTTATTAAAGCAAACAAATTGAGTGCAAGTGCTGATAATTAATCATATGCCTGAGGTTTTTACTTCCATGAATGGAGGAGGAAGCTCCTGCGCTCTGGATGAAAGACGCATTTTCAAATGAATCTCACTGCCCCACATTTCCACATATTCACAGACAACATACTGTTTAACTCCGGGGAGAGTGTTATTGACCCCTTAGTATATTGATGCTAATGTGATCAATCTGTCTACAGAGGGTTCCAGAAGTATTTGGGCAGTTTTCATAATCAAAGACATAAAGATGATTGAAGTGTAGACTGTCAGCTCAATTGTAGTGGTTATACAAAAATTTTGCAGTAAAAGATTTTTTTTATATAGTTCCTTCACTTTCACAAGGTCAAAAGTAATTGGTAAAACTAATATAATTATAAATCTAATAATTATTTTTAATAGTTGGATACAAATACTTTGCAGTACATGACTGACTGATGTCTGAAATGCATGCGGATCCCCTGGAGATGCTTTTCTTCGCCTGTACTGTATCTATTTTCAGTTGGTGCTTGTTTCTAGGCATTTCTCAAATTAGAATTCCCAATCAGGATGAGGTCGGAAGAGTGACTTAGGCCATTTGAGAATTTTCTAATAATTTACACTAAGCAGCTATTAGGGCTGCTTTTACAATATTTTTAGTCATCATTCATTTGTTTTTTGAAGAACCATTGTATCAGTTTTGCAGCATTTGATTGCACCTAAGCAGCATATATGGCTCCATACACTTCAGAATTCATTTTAATACTTCTGTCTGCAATCACATCAATAGTAAACACCAGTGACTTTTTTCCTCATGTCCATTACACGCAACTTCCACCCTACTGTGGGGGTCAGCGGGTGCTTTCGTCCGCTAGCCATGGACCACTGAATGTCCGCTCTCCTTTTACCATGGGTGTAATACTACTCAGACAACGTAAGGTGAGGGTAAAACAGTGTGGAAATATTTTATCGAACCACAACACAAACAGTCCCAGCAAAATAACCAAGATCGTGCAACATTACAGAGTCTCATCCTTCTCCTGACTTGCCAGGATAAGAGCAGCTGTGACTTCAGAGCTTAAAGGGCCGACTACCCCCACCTGTGGCATTCACAGAGAGGAGGTAACAACAAGCCTATGAAACTTACAGTCCATTGAGGTACCAGGCCAGGTGACTAGAGGGTCACAACCTGGCTTCTCCGAACATCTCTATGGAGCCAGGTCACTGGTGAGTCCCAATCCTGGCTTTCCCAAATGTATCTATGGGTTCAGTGATGGTCAATGTACTGTAGAATATCTGTATTCTTTCAGCTGGGAAGATAGTCCCCTTAGCTGGCATCCTGTAGAATGTCAAATTTGTGATAGAGCCATGATCTGGCAGCTAACCTGTAGAGTGCTCCTTTTTGTGGTTGTGTAAGGAGTCTCTGGTTCTCTGGATCTTTTGATTTCTTGGATGTCCTGTTACAGAAACGTATCCTTTTTTATAGTTCACAACTATGGTTCTTCCACCCATCAGTCACAGGTCAAGGGGAAGAATTGATGAGGTTAACTTGCATTGTTTGATTATTTATAGTTTATCCTTCAATGTTTGCAAGTCAACAAACTGCATGGCCTGGTATAATGTGCAATCACCATATCATCAAACATCATTGTTCAGTAACCATGCATCCCTGTTTTACAAAGAGAACAGTACAAAAAACTGTAGGAGCTGATGTAATAGGTAAATAACAGCCATTCATAAATATCAAAAATCAACGTTTAAAACTCATATGACAGCAGTGTATGGTTCTTGACCAACTCAAGAACAAAACAAATTCTAAAGTCAACATATAGATAACAATCTATGCCTCCTGGATTACTGAATTTACATCTGGATAATTAAGATTAAATGCTGTGTCAATCACACCTACTTTGGATCATGAGACTTCCGTTTTCATACTTTTTCCTGTTATCTCTCTTGTACAAGTTCTTTTTGGTTTCACAAGTCTGTAGAATCGTGTTGCAGCTTGGTATTTTCCACAAGGACAAACCTTCCTCCTTAGGCCGGAGTCACAAAGGCGAGAAACTCATACGATTCTTGTGCGAGTCTCTCGCATGAACACCCGGCACTACCATCGGCACTGGAATCGGAGCATGTGGCTGCATAGAATTTCATGCAGCCTCACGCTCCGGTCCGAGTGCCGGCGGTAGTTCCAGGTGTTCATGCGAGAGACTCGCATGTGTGATCCCGGCCTTAGACCTACTGTAAGAAGCCTCTCATCCAGCCAAACCAATTCTCCTGATGCGGGGCAAACCATATGAAACTAGTGTCTGGTTTGGCTTTATAACCTAAGTAAGGTGGCAAAGCCCTTTATAGGGTCAATACGGGCTTTTAGAGTATGTTCATATGTGTTTTTTTTATAGAATTTTCGCTGTTTTTACATAGTGTACTTGGTACGTACAATAGTCAGTGTTTTACAGTGCCAGCATCTGAAATCTCATGCAAGTGCTGATTTTGTTTCTTTGCATATGTTTAACCCTGTTTTTTTGCTAAGATGCAGCATGTAAATACTTTGTGATTTTTGCAATGCTTTTCCCCAATGTAAATGAATGAGTGAAAAACACATGTAAAAACTTAACAAAAAATGCACTTAAAATACGACAAATACACGATTATCGCTGCAACTAGGGTTCCTGTCTTCTTCCTTTCTGAAGAGACTACTTGCAGATTGCTTTGGTCATTCCTAAACGTTTTGTTATCTCTGATGGTTTTGTTTTTCAGCTTAATGATGGCCTTCTTCACTTGCATTGATACCTTGAAATGCATATTGTGAGTTCCAATGAACAGCAATGAAAAGCAAATTAAACACTTAAAATCAACTTCAGGCCTTTAGCTTCATAATTTGTCATAAAATAATGAGATACAAGCCACACTGAGCTTTAAATTTGCTTGTTCAGGGGATCTCATAAGGTGGCCTGTTGGGGTAAGCGCCTACTTGCACTCCATGCGCTACTCGTGACTTATATCACATTATTGCCATCCTCGGGTGTTCATTTACCTTCCTCCTGCACACTGCTTAATCCTCTTTTTGTGTGTAGCAATTGGATCCTAGCTGTGACATCATATATCGGGCATGTGCAATAGCTCTTTGAGCATTATGTGTCATATTTTTTATCTGCATTAGCACTTTACTTTACACTGATGTCTTATGACAATTGCTTGAGATTCATGGCATAGTGGTTACCTTAATTTGTTGGTATGTGTATTGTACACTGACCAGGTTTGCTCATTTGGATTACAAAGTAGCCACATTCCACTAACATTGTCACTGCCGCATATGCTTTGTTGCAGCGCCATCTGCCTGCCTTTGTATGTCTTATAATACTTGACTATATGTAAATAAATAAAATGATTTGATATTTTCATAAACCTATGTGCTCCTTTGTTTCTCCTGATTCTAAGCATTCTTTGGAGTAGGTAATTTTTCTTGTTCTAGTGGACTACCACGGGTGGATTTGTTCACCCCTTGGCTTGATATGCAACTACGGTTTTTGTTTGTATTAATACAACAAGTGGTTTGTCCACATCCAGCCCAATCTCATAGTCCACCAGTGCTTTGTTACAGGTAATGTCCTGGAAGATTCTGCATTGTTATCTGCCGCCTGACTTTAACTCTGTAAAATCTTTGATTAGATTTGAAAATGGCAGTAGCAGCATGCAAACCCCCAAATATTAGTATACTGGGGGCCAATGCCCATGAGTAAACCACTGAGATTCACCATGTAAGCTTGTGTCTGCCTGTGTATCATGTTTCCTGCAGGTTATAACTGCCAACAAGTGCTCTACTAAGTAGTAAAGATGATTGTCATGGAAAGGTTGAATAAAAAAGAGACTGCAGTGGTCATTAAGGCTAAGTGCACACGTTCAGGATTATTCGCGTTTTTTTCGCGGCAAAAAACACGTAAAAAACACATGAATTAAGCATCCTATTATTTAGAATACATTCTGCAATTTTTGTGCACATGGTGCATTTTTTTCCGCGAAAAAAACGCATTGCGGAAAAAAAAGCAGCATGTTCATTAATTTTGTGGAAAACTAGCGGTTTCCCCGCTATATTATTGAGCTGGAATGTTCAGGAAAATTTCGCGGTAAAAACGCACCAAAATCCGCGCAGAAAAAAAGTCTGGTTTTGCTCAGGAAAATTCTGCACACATTCCTGAACGTGTGCACTTAGCCTAAAGGGGCTATCCGCTACTAGGACAACCCATTCTCTGAATGTTTTACCACGTGAAAGTAAAAGCACTGATACTCAACTCTAATGCCGACGCCATTCCAGCAGTGTTAACACTTGTAGTTCCGGGGCTCACGTGTGGTTGTTATGACACGTGAGCCAATCAGTACCAGCATCACTATCACCACCTTCAGACGTATATGTAATCAAGAGGAAGTGAGCTGCCAGCTGCTGACTGAGAGCAAGTTTTACATGTGTCATAACCGCACGTGAGCCCTGGAAACGCGACTGCCAACACCACTAGAATGGCGCTTGCATTGCATGTGAGTGTAAGTGTTTGTGTTTTTATTTTAATGGGGACAAACATTCAGATTGAGAAGGGGGTGGCCAATCCTTTCAAAAGTGTCATTTTGTGTTCAATTTGGAGAAACCACTCGTTACATTAGTTGTGTTGAGCTATTAAAATTGTTATTTTTTCATTGGTTTATTGCAAACAGCAGAAGTCTGTAAATGTTAATAAACCTAACGTAATGGTGGTAGAATAATGATGATTGCATCTATACTCACAAAACTAACTCTTTATTTTGACCACATTTGTGACAGATATACGTTAACTTATATATGTATTGTCACAGGCTTCTGTAAGAGCTTTGCTTCAAAACAGCAGGTTTTGTGGGGGGTGGGGGGTATTATCAGTTTTTCTCCTCAGCTTTACAGCTGAAACATAATTTTAGCACATTTAACCTGCAAAAACCTTTTTGGCGAAAGCATGTGCACAAAAGTAAAAATGTCTGTATGATGGCGTTTGTCTTTGTATATGTCCGTCCCCTGCATAAATTCCAGTTTGTTGTTCTTACCATGGAACTAAAAAACTGACTTCCATAATGCAGATGTGAACCTAGCCTGAGATGTAGTTTTACCGTAGTGGTTCTGTGCAGAGTGGAGGGGTTTGCAAGTATACAATGTTCCTGCCATCTCTCTGAAAATGACATTTGTCTTGTCTTAGATATTTAGTTTCACTTTATCCTCCCAAAAGTCATTTTATGCACGAAGACGAACAGTATACAACTTCCCAGGCTCCATACAGGCATTACAGGTACCCTAAGGTACCAGCACCCGCTGGTTTAAGCAAAGGCATTTATGGAATACCACTAAGAATTCTAAAAATGATCTCTGTCTCATGGCTGCAATGCTAGACGCACTATCTACTGTAATAAGCTTACAATGAGGATGATCCCAGTGGGGTGGTAGTTGATCTTCTCAATGTCAGCTTTAATACTTCAGTAAATGACATAGTTAATCGAAATTTTGTTTATTTCTTGCTGCTAATATCAAACCTCTGCTCGCAATTACAGTAGATGCAGCCCCAAATCAGCTCTTCTTCTAAATCCACCTTTCACTTTTTCATCTTTGATAAGGCAACATGAGTTCCCTCACAGCATTTGGAACAACTGTCATGAAAGGCAAATATTTCCTTGTACTTTGTCAACATGCCATACCCTTTGCCATCATGAAATCCTCTACAAATTGGTAACAGCACATTTGCATAGTTCTTTGAAGCAGGCAAAATATCCGCCACTCATCGCTTAATGAATTCGCAGCAGTCCTTTTTCCCGCTTGATATTTATTTATTTATTATCTGTCATGTATGTTGTAGCAGCAATTAAAATCCAGTTTTATTTTTTCCTAAATCGTAGCACTGAATGGTTCTGGCTTCATTCAGATTTCATCAAAAAGACTCATTTATGGCCCAGTTAAGATATACTATTTACACGTGGATTTTTTTCATCTTCAGTTAAAAGCAACTTTATTGCACTTACTGAAAAGTCAGTTTGTAAAAGTTATGCACCAAAGTGTCTGCCTTTAAGCTTTACTCAATTGAGAAGCTTGCGCATGGACAATATTGCAACTGACTAGGGTTACTAACCTCTTCACTCCCCAAGACTGTTTTCACCTTCATGGTCAGGCCAAATTTTTTTCAATTCTGACCAGTGTCACATTATGTGGTAATAACTCTGGAAAGCTTAAACGGACCCTACTGATTCTGAGATTGTTTCTTTGTCACATATTGTACTTCATGATAGTGGTAAAATTTATTTGATATAACTTGAGTTTATTTGTGAAAAAAAAAACAAATTTTGTATAAAATTTTGCAATTTTCAAACATTTAATTTTTATGCCCTTAAATCAGAGAGTTATGTCGCACAAAATAGTTAATAAACACCATTTCCCATATGCTTCTTTTGCATCACCACCATTTTGAGAATTTTTTTTGTCAGGAAGTCATAAGTGTTAAAAGTTGACCAGCAATTTCTAATTTTTCCAACAAAATTTACAAAACCATTTTTTTAGGAACTACATCATATTTGAAGTGACTTTGAGGGGCCTAAATGACAGAAAATACCCAAAAGTGACACCACTTGAAAACTACACCCCTCAAGGTGTTAAAAACCACATTCAAGAAGTGTATTAACTCTTCGGTGCTTCACCAGAATTAATGGACTGTGGAAAAAAATGAACTTTTAAGTTTTTTTCACAAAAATTTTATTTAGACACAAATTAATTTCTTTTCACAAGGGATACAGGAAAAATGGAACCCCAAATTTGTTGTGAAGTTTCTCCTGAGCATGCCGTTACCCCATATGTGGGGAAAAAACACTGGGCACACAACAAAGCTTGGAAGGGAAGGAGCAGCATTTGACTTTTTGAAAGAAAACTTTGCTGGAATAATTAGCGGACACAATGTCGCATTTGGAGAGCCTCCGATGTGTATAAACAGTGGAAACCACTCACAAGTGACACCATTTTGGAAACTAGACCCCTCAGAGAACTTGAGAACTTATCTAAATGTGTGGTGAGCACCTTGATCCCCAGGTGCTTCATAAAAGTTTATAACATTGAGCCTTGAAAATAAAGAAAAAAAAATCACATTTTTTCTACAGAAATGTTTTTAGCTCCAAATTTTGTATTTTCACAAGGATAACAGGAGAAATTGCACCATACAATTTGTTATGTAATTTCTTCTGAGTATGCTAATACCCGATATGTGGAGGAAAACTACTGTTTGAGCACACGGCAGGGCTTGGAAGGGAAGGAGCACCATTTGACTTTTTGAAAAAAAAGTTGCTGGAATAATAAGCGGACTCAATGTCGTGTTTGTATAGCTCCTGATGTGCTTAAATAGTGGAAACCCCCCACAAGTGACAGTAATTTAGAAACTAGACCCCTCAAGGAACTTATCTAGATGTGTGGTGAGCACCTTGAACTGCCAGGTGCTTAACAGACGTTTATAACATAGAGCCGTGAAAATTAAAAAAAAATCACATTTTTCACACAAAACTGTTATTTTTGCTCCAATTTTTTTATTTTCACAAGGGTAACAGGACAAAATGGACCCCAATAATTGTTGTGCAATTTCTCCTGAGTACACTGATATCCTATATGTGGTTGAAAACTACTGTGCAAAGGTTAGAAGGGAAGAAGCGCCATATTGGAATTTATATTTTGCTGGACTGGTTTGAGGGTGCCATGTCACATTGGCAGAGCCCCTGAGGTGCCAGAACAGCAAGAACCCCCCATATGTGACCACATTTTACAAAATACACTTCTTAATGAATTCATCTAGTTGTGCAGTCATATTAACAACACAGGTGTGTCACAGAATTTATATAATTGGGCAGTGAAGAAAAAATAATTACATTTTTACCACCAAATTTACATTTTGCCCCTATTTTACATTTTTACAAGGGGAAATAGACAAAAATGGCACCAAAATTTGTCACACAAGTTCTACTGAATGTAGACATACTCCATATGTGGTTATACATTATTGCTTAGCCATACGGGTAGACTACAGAGGGACAGAGCGCTGTTTGCCACCAGTAGCGCATATCTTCCTAGAATAGTTTGCAGACTCCATATACAGAGCCCATATGTGCTAGAAAAGCAGAATCCCCCCTCAAGTGACCCCATTTTGGAAATTATACCCCTTTGTGAATTTATCTACAGGTGTAGTGATAATTTTGGCTCCATGAGTGTTTTCCAGAAACAAGCAGCAGTGGATGTTGCTGAGTGAAAATTGCAAACTGGCGTTGTAGTGACAGTATATTGTAGTGCACAATACATTTTAGTGTTCATCTCATGATTCTGGAGACACTCACCCATAAATTAGGTGGGCTCTCATCATTTACAGAAATGCCAAACATGTGGATGCTAAATGTGTTTTTATTCACACTGGGGGATTTGAGAGCGTAGAATCTGCTACCATTTCAATTTTCCAGAGCCTTTGTAATACCAGTAATATGGAAGCCCCCTGTATTTTCAATAACAGATGAGGGACCTGAGAGTGAATTGCTTTTTTTGTGGATTGATTTGAAGTTTTTTTTTTTTTTAAACATTTTACACAACATTTGGGGTCAAATTTATCCTGCGCTCTATGGTAAGCACTTACTTTGGGGTTTCCATTTAAATTTCCGAGTGACGTGATTCAGATGAAACCCACAAGGGATCCATTTACTATAATAAGGCAGCAGAGTTACTCTGGACTCCATCTGTCCTCTGTTGAGCATTTGTCCTCCTTTTCGGAAGTGCAGAAAACTGTGGCTGACCGTGCTTTTATGCACGTCTAAAAAGACGTACACAGCCGGATCTTAGGTGGCCAGACGGCATCAACAGTGCCTCCATCTGCCTCACTTATAGGGAATCTTCCGCCAGGGGTTCCATCTGAATCACGCATTTCAGAGATTAACACGGAAACCCCGGTGCAAGTGCTCAGCAAAGAGCACAGGATAAATGTGAGCCAAGCCTTACTACAATCTTTGGGAGACAGAAAGAAAAAAATCAACATCAGGTGAATAATTGCTTTTATTTGTTTTTTATACTGTTCCTCATGTGGTGTAAGTGATATGGTGACTTTATTCTTCGGATCAGTGTGATTACGCCAATACCAGATTTGTATCGAGTTTTTATTTTTGGCTTCTGTCACACACTAAAAAATGCTTTTTATTGCAATAAGAGCTATAATTTTTCCATATTTCTGCCGACAGAGTCATATGACAGCTTGTTTTCTGCGGGACAAGTTGTAATTTTTATTGGTACCATTTTTGGGCACATGACATTTTTTGATCAGTTTCTATTTTGATTTTTGGGAGGCAGAATGAACAAAAACTAGCAATTCAGGAATTTATTTTTGTGTTTTTTTTAATGTTGTTCCGCATTTGGTAAAATTGGTAAGGCAGCTTTATTCTTCGGGTCAGTATGAATACAGCGATACCACATTTATATTGTTTTTAATGTTTTGGTGCTTTTACACACTGAAAACTATCTTCTATCTGTCTATTCTATTATTTCTAAACACTGTTTTTCTGTAATTACCTTGTATCTCCGCTCATACTGCACCCACACACACAAATGATACAC
>VIAB01000447.1:197499-207585 GCA_009801035.1 Oophaga pumilio
TATACTCGGGTCGGCTTATACTCGAGTATATACGGTAATTCATTTTTGAAAACCTCATTAATCTGCCTTATCTAAATGTTTATGTCCAGTCCTTATATCCTCCTACTCTGAATTGCTTCCCTGCTTCAAAGTGAAGTTGCTTTGATCGACAGGCAACAGAATCAGGTCCTACAGGTAAAAAGCAAACAAACTATATGTGGTCACTTAAACTGTAGATATGAGATAAAAAGCAATATGATACCATTTCAGTAATTTATCATGTGGACATCCCCAGTAGGGTAGAAGTCATGACTTGGATCCTCAGAAACGGTACTTTCAAATTAATGATTACTAGAATAGAAATTATTGTCACTCTACCATGCAAAATTAATGACATAGTGCAGCTGTTGCAGATTAAATGGCATCATTGATATAGTGAACCCATTCCATATCCAATTTCACAGAAAAAAAAAACAAATGATTAAAAGGTATGTGGAAATTTGTCATGCAAAAAAGAAAACATATCTACAAGTGTACTGTATAGAATCTATAAACCTCTTTGGGGCAGATGTAAGACAAAAATGACCCTGTTTGTACCACATTTTTAGAAAAGAAAGTAAGCATATCAATACAATATTGATAAAGTAGATCTCTCTCATTCTCTATACTGGTCCTTTTGTGTATAGTTAAAAGTTTGTTTTTATACCGGGTACTGAGCTGTAAGTCCAGTACATTGTAGACAGGTTGTGAAAATCACTCTCTGCTACTTTAAATGTACTCTGTCATCACAAAATGACTGTTCAAACCAAGTGCAAGTGCTTGGTGCTCCATGGCTTGGCCAATCATTTAAATACAACTTCCCACCTATTAGATTTCCATATATCACTGTTCTTCTCTGGCTCTGTGAAGCCACATTTGTCAATCACAGAAGCACTGGGGGAGGAAATAGAGGGTGCTTGACCAATCATTTAAATACAACTTCCCCCCTATTTAATTTCCTGGGAGGCACAGTACTGAATAAGGAACGTGCCTCTGACTGCGGAGCCCATATAGTTAAAGCTAGAAGGAAATACTGTTCAGTGCCCAATTCCCCCCTTCCACCACTCCCCAAATGATGCATTAATTGGGACGCACAACTGATTAATGGGATTAATGGGGAAAGGGCGTCCAGCCCCACCTACATGGGTTATAGTCAGGTGCTCGGGGTCAGTGGCTTTCTCTTTCTCCCTGGCTGACACCTGTTTAGGTCATACACATGATCCTCCGTGGTGGAAGATATGGAGAAGGGCAAAGGTTTGTAACTGCACATTGGCCTGTTCGCCTGTCAGTTGCAGACAGAGCCTTCGGCGATGAGCCCGTTATGACATGTAATTGCCTCTCTCTGCTTATGTAATTATTAAACTGTGACCGACCTGTTTCAACCCATCTAGGCCTGTCTTTGTTTTCATTACGGGACTGGTGGGAGGGGGGAAGGCACTGTTTGAGACACGAGGTTCTCCGCAATCTGGCAGGCACGGTACTGAATAAGAAACGTGCCTCTGACTGCGGAGCCCATATAGCTAAAGCTGGAAGGAAATACTGTTCAGTGCCCAATTCCCCCCTTCCACCACTCCCCAGGTGATGCACTAATTGGGATGCCCAACTGACCAATGTGATTAAAGGTGAAGGTGCATCCAGCCCCACCTACATGGGTTAAAGTCAGGTGCTCGGGGTCAGTGCCTCTCTCTTTCACCCTGGCTGACCCCTGGAAGCTGTTGTCCCAACCCCCCTCCCTTGTATAATCAATGCTGTTTTATATTGGCATGATAAATATATAATAATAAATAAAAAAAACAACTTGTTGAAGATATTTAAGTCACAGCGGAAGATGTGGGGAAGGGCAAAGGTTCATAACCGCTCATTGGCCTGTTCACCTGTCGGTCGCAGACAGGGCCTTCGGCGATGAGCCCGTTATGACATGTAATTGCCTCTCTCTGCTTATGTAATTAATAAACTGTGACCGACCTGTTTCAACCCATCTATGTCACGCTGTCTAATGATATGTGTATAATGTCAGTAAACTATTCTTACAGGGACAACACTCTAAACAACATATAGTTTAGCAACATCAACATGAAAGTATAGAATAGATTTACCTGACACGATATCCGTTGAACTGTGGGTGAATCTTGAGGACTTGTAACGCTGTCACAGGAAAGAGCAGGACCGGGGTCTAACCTGACCCTAAACTGGGGTCCTAACTAATCCCTCACCTTGGAGGTACTGATAATGGTTCAGAGGTCCAAGTCTCCAGCCTAACCCTGTCTCCTATCAAACCCTGAACCCTGTAATCTAGTCCTAAGAAGGATCCTGATTACCACCACAGGGATATGGGCTGATATAAACTAAATACACAGTTTAGACATATAAGACAGACAGGAGAGAACGCAAACACAGACTTGCATACACACTCAAACACCGAATGAACATAAAATGGTCTGGGATATAAAACTCTAAACAATGTGAGCTTAATAAACTAAGGAGCTCTCAACTAGAGTCTATACAGATTCAATCCTATCTGTGATCTGTATGAGAGATTTCACTGGCAACTCCCAAAGCAGACAACCAGTGATTTAAAGGAAACCAATCAACAAACAATCAATTGCAGCCGGGAGAAACTGCACCCAGTGCCAGAACCGAGCACAGACAGAATTAACTCCCTAACTGCCAAACACAAAGAAACAGCTACTCAGCTGTGAGAAGTCAGAATGTGCAACCGCGACGATCTTCGTGGCGATGCACACATGACAATCTAGGCCTGTCTGTGTTTTCATTATGGGATTGGTCGGAGGGAGGAAGGCACTGTTTGAGACACGAAGGTCTCTGTAGTCATATATCACTGTTCTTCTCTGGCTCTGTGAAGCCAGGTTTGTCAGTCAGAGAAGAACTGGGGGGAGGAGATAGAGGGAAACCAACAGGTGAAAAGGTTTATGTGAAGACACGGGGAATGGGGGGGGGTCACTGGTTCATTGGTTGCTCTCGTCCACTGACCCAACACCACATGAACCAGTGCTCATCCCAATAAACGCCCGCATTCCTTTCCCATGGGCATAATACTATTCAGACAACACAGGGTAAGGGTAAAACACTGCAGCAATACTTTATTAAACCATCAGACAATAACACATAGTAGAGTCCCAGCAAAATACCCAAGATGGTGTGACATTACAGAATTTTCACGCTTCCGCTGACTCACCGCGATTAGAGGAGCTGTGACTTCTGGACTTCCAGAGCCAACTACCCCCCACCAGTGGTCCCGCTTTTGGCGGGCACCCATAAACAATGCTTTCTCGTAATACTTCTGAACAAAAAGTGGAATAACACACGATCAAAAAGACGGAAATAAATAAACATGGTACCGCTGAAAACGTCATCTTGTCCCGCAAAACACAAGCCCCCCATACAGCATCATCAGTGAAAAATAAAAAAGTTATAGCTCTCAGAATAAAGCAATGCAAAAATAATTATTTTTTATATAAAATAGTTTTTATTGTATAAAAGCGCCAAAACATAAAAAATTATATAAATGAGGTATCGCTGTAATTGTACTGACCCGACAAATAAAACTGCCCTATAAATTTTACCACATGCGGAACAGTATAAATGCCCCCCCCAAAAAAATTCTTGAATTGCTCGTTTTTGTTCATTCTGCCTCCCAAAAAACAGAATAAAAAGCGATCAAAAAATGTCATGTGCCCTAAAATGGTACCAATAAAACAGTCAACTCGTCCCGCAAAAAACAAGAATTCACATGACTCTGTGGCCCAAAATGTGGAAAAATTATAGTTCTCAAAATATGGTGATGCAAAAACTTTTTTGCAATAAAAAGCGTCTGCCATGAGCCAAACAGTGGTCCCCCCCACATATGGGGTTTCAGCGTACACAGGACAAATTGCACAACAACATTTGAGGTCCAATTTCTCCTGTTACCCTTGGGAAATTAAAAAATTCTAAATTATAATATAACTTCAGCACTCAAAAGGTGCTGTAAAAACTTTTATTGTACATAGACCCGATAGAGTTCAGAAACTAAACAAGTCGACTCTTTGGCCCTGTAATATGGCCTTTTTCAAGAAGTATCTGTATTAGAACATAATAAAAATAACAAAGTTAACAAAACGGCAATATGAAAAAAGGTAAAAAATATACACTAAAACATCAGAAAAAATGAAACATGAGTGCAATATTCATGAGTACATATGTGGTCAAATGTAAAGGATATAGAAAATTACCCTTAATGTAGGAAGTCATCGTGACGCGAGAAATTTACAAGGGTAGACCATAGCAGAAGTATAAAAATAGTGCCTAGAGAAAGGAGACAAAAGATGGTAGTTAATATGGTGATAAATAATAGAGTATGAACCGTGTGTCTCCTTAGTTAGTATACACATGGTTTTTGTGTATATTTTTTTTACCTTTTTTCATATTGCCATTTTGCTAACTTTGTTATTTTTATTATGTTCTAATACAGATACTTCTTGAAAAAGGCCGTATTACAGGCAGAAAGGTCAACTTGTTTAGTATCTGAACTCTATTGGGTCTATGTGCAATAAAAAATTTTGCAGCATCTTTTGAGAGCCAAAGTTATAATATAATTTTGAGCAACTCAAAAGTCAACATCTGGGCTCATACAAATAATAGTCTGTGTTTCCTTACCAACCAAAGAAAAACACAGATTAAAAAGTCAACATAAAGATAATAGCCTATGTCTCCTGGCCTACTGAAAATAGACGTCTGGATAATTAAGATTAAATGCTGTGTCATCACAGTGTGTTTAGATGTTTGACTATGCCATGTGCTGACAGAGTCCCTTTAAAACTGTATAACAAATTAAACATTCTCTTAGTTGTGTGTCTGACAACAAACTCGTCAACTAACTAAAACACTGAAAATTAACTGTGGAATAATACATATTGTAAGGGAGCCTTTCCCTTTTTGTTAATGTCTACAATTCATCTAATTTCGCTTTTCCCTGTGACTATCTCAACATATAAGTACTTTTCCATCGCTGATCTTTAGGTAAGGCTAAAAATGTAAAAATGTTCTCAAAGTCTGCAAATTGCTGTGTCCAGCTGCAATTACAGGATGGTCTTGCAAGTAACCACCCATCTACATATTGGGCCTCTGCCTCTGTGCCATGTTAATACAGTTATGATTTCTGTAAAACTTTGCTGCCATTAACAATGAGCAAGCAATTTGCAATTCATTTGTAATGCAACAAGCTGTGACTTTTATGAAATGGCATGTTAGCAACTGTATTAATTTGACCCCAGTTGACCAACAACTCCACCTCCCATGAGTATGAAGAGGATGTTTTGGCTGATTGTGAATGTATGAAGTGAAGGTAGAAGGCAAAACAATGAAGCATCTCAGTAGCACAGATGGTTAAGGAGTGGGTTTTGTTCATTTTTTTTAAGGTCAAACTGGTTCATGGCATGTTGGGATTTTACTTTGCTGTGGGTTAACCAGGTGCTGCCATTACCAACATCCTTCATGTAAGGAATGTTCTTCAATTAGTAAGCCCTACCAAAGTCTCTATTAGGATTTTATGTATGAAGCCTCCAACTTATTCTTAGTTTCATAGTAGGTCTCTACCTTTTTACTATGTCCAAGTACTTGAAGGTCAGATGTGTGGCAAATTGAATCTATTCAATGGGCAGCATCTTTCAAAAATAGAGTTTATATTATTTACATTAGTGCAAATTCAGTTTTGGATAGCTCATCCATTTAGAAAAAATTCTTTATTGCCTTCTTCAGTTTTTTATCGCTTTTAACTTTGCGGATACATTTTTATTAGGAAATAGTATTTGTGTTTGAAAAGCATAAATGTGGATATGACAATTAGCTGAAGGCAGGAGCATGTAGATGATGGGCATTTCCAGTGTACAGTCATGGCCAAAAGTTTTGAGAATGACACAAATATTATATTTTCACATGATCTGCTGCCCTCTGGTTTTTATGTGTGTTTGACAGATGTTTTTATCACAGACAGAAATATAATTGCAAACATATGAGTAACAAAAGCTTATATTGACAGAATGAGTTAATGCAGCAAGTCAATATTTGCAGTGTTGACCCTTCTTCTTCAGGAGCTCTGCAATTCTCCCTGGCATGCTCTCAATCAACTTCTGGACCAAATCCTGACTGATAGCAGTCCATTCTTGCACAATCAATGCTTTCGTTTTGTCAGAATTTTTAGGTTTTTGTTTGTCCACCCGTCTCTTGATGATTGACCACAAGTTCTCAATGGGATTAAGATCTGGGGAGTTTCCAGGCCATGGACCCAAAATCTCTATGTTTTGTTCCCTGAGCCATTTAGTTATCACCTTTGCTTTATGGCAAGGTGCTCCATCATGCTGGAAAAGGCATTGTTGATTGCCAAACTGCTCTTGGAGGGTTGGGAGAAGTTGCTCTTGGAGGACATTCTGGTACCATTCTTTATTCATGGCTGTGTTTTTAGGCAAGACTGTGAGAGAGCCAATTCCCTTGGCTGAGAAGCAACCCCACACATGAATGGTTTCAGGATGCTTAACAGTTGGCATGAAACAAGACTGGTGGTAGCGCTCACCTTGTCTTCTCCGAATGAGGCGTTTTCCTGATGTCCCAAACAATCGAAAAGGGGATTCATCAGAGAAAATAACTTTACCCCAGTCCTCAGCAGTCCACTGCCTGTACCTTTTGCAGAATATCAGTCTGTCCATGATGTTTATTCTGGAGAGAAGTGGCTTCTTTGCTGCCCTCCTTGAGACCAGGCCTTGCTCCAAGAGTCTCCGCCTCACAGTGTGTGCAGATGCACTCACACCTGCCTGCTGCCATTCCTGAGCAAGCTCTGCACTGCTGGTAGCCCGATCCCGGAGCTGAAACACTTTTAAGAGACGGTCCTGGCGCTTGCTGGTCTTTCTTGGGCGCCCTGGAGCCTTTTTGGCAACAATGGAGCCTCTCTCCTTGAAGTTCTTGATGATGCGATAGATTGTTGACTGAGGTGCAATCTTTCTAGCTGCGATACTCTTCCCTGTTAGGCCATTTTTGTGCATTGCAATGATGACTGCACGTGTTTCTTTAGAGATAACCATGGTTAACAGAAGAGAAACAATGATGCCAAGCACCAGCCTCCTTCTAAAGTGTCCAGTGGTGTCATTCTTACTTAATCATGACAGATTGATTTCCAGCCATGTCCTCATCAACACCCACACCTGTGTTAATGGAGCAATCACTGAAAAGAGGTTAGCTGGTCCTTTTAAGGCAGGGCTGCAATGATGTTGAAATGTGTTTTGGGGGATAAAGTTCATTTTCTAGCCAAATATTGACTTTGCAAGTAATTGCTGTTAAGCTGATCACTCTTTATAACATTCTGGAGTATATGCAAATTGCCATTAGAAAAAGTGAAGCAGTAGACTTTGTAAAAATTAATATTTGTGTCATTCTCAAAACTTTTGGCCATGACTGTACAGTATTGCCTGGACACTTGTGGCATTCTCCCATGTAAAACACTATAGACTTAAAATGAAAAGTGGCCTTAGTCGTGGTTTGACGATAGCAAACCATTATTGGACTCAACTTTAACTGCTGTATAACCCCACATCTCTGGGCCAAACAACAGTATTTGTGATTCTTGCACGGTGGCGATACATTCTTCTAACAATTTATGTTAATTTGCTGATGGCAATTTGTGACATTGTGTTCTGATAAGATGGTTACCTCTCCAGCTCTATATAGTTGTGACCTGTCTTGCCTAGAAGTCACATAAGGTACAGAATTCTGCTCCACCTTATACCTACCAAACACTGGCTCCATCATTTCTTTGTCAAGAATTTTTACTTAAAAACATTAATAGTAATTTAGAAAACTGACTGAATTCTTGACGAGGGGAACTGCTAAGCTTGTGAGTATTACGCTAAGCATTGATGCGTCATGTCAATATTTTTACCATACACATCAATGTGCCCCTAGCATGTCCTTTGCAGAGAACGTCTCACCTGCCACTGGAGCATTTTTATCTACAGAGGGAGTTGCAGTAAGGGAAAATCTATTTAGTTTTCCTGTCAGCTCAGGCAGATAATGTTTTGACCCCGTGTGGTTAAATGGATTGTGTGTGCTCAGTACTAGAGTGAAAAAAAGTTCATATCCCCAGGTTTTGCAAATCTTGTATGAAAAGAATCTAAAGTGCACCTGTTTAAACCTTGTCGGGGAATTGTTTGAAGGGTAAACAGTGCTTTATGAAATGCATTATGAAGCTGACTTGTTCGGCATGGCAGTACATTCACAGCAGTCTTTAATTATGTCCAAGCTGTCAAACTGGAAAGTCATATTTCTTTGTTACAGATCTGATCTGAAGTCTGAGGGCTTTGAAAGCTGTAAAGATGAAAGACCAGAAAGCTATTCAAACACTTCATTCAAATATGTTGTAAGAGAAAGGGAAGACGTCACTCTCAGACTATAGCTTTCAGGCAGCTGATAACCTAAATGCACTTTCCAGTTTTGATTAAAAGCCTGCCTTTCAACCACAGATTACCCTTTGTAATTGATAGGGATTTTTGACAGTCTTGGGTGCTACTTCTGCCTGACATGAAATAGCTGTGAACAAACACATCTGCAAATCATGTTCTAGTGTGTGATTGGAAAAAAGATAAAGTTTTAGTATGTAAATTGAAATGTATGCTGTATGCTTCATTGAGACATCCATTTTTCATGTATGTGTTTTATGCACTTTTTTCACTGATCTAGCATGATCCCATTATAGTCTATGATGCTCTTCACGTGTCCATGGGTTTTTTGCAGATCGTCTGTCCACAAAAATATAATCATGGAGACCTGTAAGCTTTTGATGAAAGTTGTGAATCATAATCACCCATACAAGTGTCTGGGTCTGTGAAAGTAACATGGATGGCATCAGTGTTTGATCTTAACACTGCAGTGGATAGGAGAAGCTTTGCAATAATTTTTTCATTGCATAAAGGAAAATTGCTGGCGATGGTGACTCACGGATAGTAAAAAACTGACACTTAGAAAAATCTGATATAAAAAGAGATGTCTGTCTTTTTCATGGACATTTGAATGAGGTCTTACTTTGTTGAAAGCTGCTTGTCAAACTTATTTTGCACTTACAACACTTCCTCAGGGGCTTTTCATTGTTGGGTTAAATATCTGGTATTATGGGACAGCAGACCTATCTTAATAATTTTTACTGCTCCAATCTATATAAAATAAAAAAATAAACAACTTTGATAAAAAAAAATATGTCCTACCATGTTGTGTCTACAGCTGTGGCCAAAGGTTTTGAGATTGACACAAATTTTGGTCTTCACAGTTTGCTGCTTCAGTGTTTTTCTTTCTCTTAGGTCTCTCTACAGTTACTGAAGTACACTTATCAGCATTTCATAAATTTTTACACTTTTATTGACAAATGCATCCAGTTTTTGTGAATACTCCATATTTACTGTGCTGGCCCATATTTGTCAAGACTTCTGCCCTTCACGCTTGATAACTGTTTCTTGGCCAAATTATTATTATTATTCATTTTTATATTGCCATTTATTCCATGATGCTTTACATGTGAAAAAGGGGCATACAAAGACAAGTACAATAAACATGAGCAATAAAAGGCACACACAAGTGCAAAAGGAGAGAGGACCCTGCCTGCGAGGGCTCACAGTCTTCAGGGGATGGGTGAGGATACACTTGGAGAGGGTAGAGCTGGTCATGCGGCATTTAAGTAGACTTAGGATTACTGCAGGTTGTAGGCTTTCCGGAAGAGGTGGGTCTTCAGGTTCCTTTTGAAGGTTTCTGTGGTAGGCGAATATCTGATGTTTTGGGGTGGCAAGTTCCAGAGTATGGGGGAAGCACGGAAGAAGTCTTGTATGCGGTTGTGGGAAGAAGAGATAAGAAGGGAGTAGAGAAGGAGATCTTGAGAGGATCGAAGGTTGCGTGTAGGTAAATGCTGGGAGACCATGTCACAGAAGAATGGAGGAGACAGGTTGTGGATGGCTTTGTATAATAATAATAATAATAATCTTTATATAGCGCCAACTAGAGTTGAGCAAAACAGGTTGGTCAGATTCATAAGTCACC
>VIAB01000447.1:222937-233786 GCA_009801035.1 Oophaga pumilio
AGACTGACTGTCACTTCCAAACAGAAATCAGGTGTGAACAGGTGACTGAGCACTCCACCCCTCTGCCTCAAGCATTTTTAATTACAGCAGTATCCTACCTTCCCATAGAGATGTAGACTTTAGTCTAAGAGAGGATTCATATTAGATAGGTTCCCAGCATTGAGAATCACCTTATCATGGCTGCCGGGTACACATGACTACTGATTCCTTCCCTCACGTAATCTCCGATCCTCCCAAGACCTCCTTCTCTCCTCCACACTTATTCGCTCCTCACCCAACCGTCTCCAAGACTTCTCCAGAATACCCCCCATCCTCTGGAATTCTCTGCCCAAATGCGTCCGACTATCAACCACATTCGGATCCTTCAGACGGAACCTGAAAACCCACCTCTTCAGGAAAGCTTACAGCCTGCAATGACCCAGCTACCTCCTCACCACTACCGGAGATATCGCCTCAACCAACACCGGAACTGCTGCAACCCACCAACCTACTGTCTCCGTCCCCCACCATCCTGTAGAATGTAAGCCCGAAAGGGCAGGGTCCTCTCCCCTCTGTATCAATCTGTCATTGTTAGTTTGTTTACTGTAAGTGATACCTGTAATTTGTATGTAACCCCTTCTTATGTACAGCACCATGGAATCAATGGAGCTATATAAATAAATAATAATTTTATTTCTATAGCGCCAACATATTCCACAGCACGTTACATTTTAGAGAGTAAAAGACTTTACAGAATGGCAATACTCACGTAATTCAACAGATACCAAAAGGAGTGGGGGCCCTGCTCGCAAGCTTACAATCTATGAGGAAATAGGGGAAACCCAAAAGGTGGACGGTAACAATTGCTTTCATTGTTCTGACCAGCTGTAACGTAAGAAATCAGGTGTTCATGTAATACTGCATGAACCGGTTACCAACCAGTATGTGTAAAAGTACATTATTCATGAAGTGACTAAATATTTAGTATCCATGTTTTTAAAATATAATGACTGAATTTATTGTCTGCAAAAAAAGTAAAAGTGCTTTGTTGGATAGTAATTTGTGACAAATGGTATGTCCAGTGAAAGCATTATACTGTTATGTATAGACACCACAGCTATAACCCAGTTGTAAGGCTGCTGTGTACACAGGTAGGATATGTTCTATGCCAGTCTGCGCTTGATGCAATCTGGAAGGAGGACTTCAGAGAGAAGACAGGACACTGTGCTACCATCTTCATAAAAATGCAAGACTAGAAGAATGATCAGCAGAATCGAGTCCTCTGGTTTATGGGTTGCTCATGCTCTGATTCACTGCCCCATCCACCAGTGGCATCCAGATGATGTAATATTATTTGCACCTTCTGATTTAACCCCTTAATGTCCAATGACGTGCACAGTCCGTCATGGCAAGGTGTCAGTTTTGGCACCTTGACAGACTGTGCACGTCATGCCTTTGAACCACCACTGCGTGTAAACACGCAGTGGCAGTTCAGTGCCGACAGGCATGGCAAGCAGTGCGGGGACCTTTGCCGTCGGTCCCCGCACCTACAGCGCTGTGATTGGTCAGTCAAATTTAAAAAATTGTGTTGAAAGAAAAATTTTGGGAAAAAAAGTTAAATGTTCATTTTTTTCCTTCCACATTGCTTCAATTCTTGTGAAGTACCTAAAGGGTTAATAAACTTCTTGAATGTGGCTTTGAACACCTTGAGGGGTGCAGTTTTTAGAATGGTGTCACTTTTGGGTATTTTCTGTCATATTGACCCCTCAAATTCATTTCAAATGTGAGGTGGTCCCTAAAAAAAAATGGTTTTGTAAATTTTGTTGGAAAAATGAGAAATTGCTGGTCAACTTTTAACACTTATAACTTCCTAACAAAAAAAATTTTGATTCCAAAATTGTGCTGATGTAAAGTAGACATGTAGGAAATGTTATTTATTAACTATTTTTTGTGACATATCTCTCTGATTTAATGGCATAAAAATTAAAAGTTCGAAAATTGCAAAATTTTCAAAATTTTTGCCATATTTCCGTTTTTTTTATAAACGCAAGTTATATTGAAGAAATTTTACCACTATCATGAAGTACAATATGTCACGAGAAAACAATTTCAGAATCGCCAAGATCCGTTGAAGCGTTCCAGAGTTATAAGCACATAAAGTGACAGTGGTCAGAAATGTAAAAATTGGCCTGGTCTTTAACCTACAAAATGGCTTGGTCGTTAAGGGGTTAAAACAAATTGCTGACTTCATGTAATTTTTTTCTTTTGGACAATGTATTTTCTTTCTTTGTATTGATTTTATGACATAAAGAGGACAGTCACAAGATCAACAGTGACAATTTTTTTTCTCATTTTATTCCGCTGCTCCCCTGAGTATTTTTTTAAATCTTCCATATAGCTTCAGAAATATGGGTTTTTTTTTAGTTGTAATTTGTTTTCAACATGGCGTCTTGTTCATTTAAAATGTCCCTTAAGTGATTTCTACACTAAGCTTAGTTCATTGAGCTGAGGGGCTTTCTGGACTTCTATCAGCACTCAAGTCACAGTGGTCTTCTGTCTTACATGTCCCTGCACTGTCAGCCAATCAGCAGCTGTGCTCATGACATGTGATGCAGCTACTCTGGGTGTTCAGGTTCCGCACAGGATGTTACCGGCTCTAGTAGAACGTCCACCTCTTGAGTCTGCGATGTGTTTCCTAGGCTTGTGTGCTGTGCTTAATCCAACCACTGCAGAGACAGATACAGTTTGACATAGGACTGCAGGTAACAACCACCACATTACGTGGACTAAGAGAATTATCACTGTGCTAACTGTGATGTTACATTGGACTGCAATTAATATCTACTACAATATCTGTACTCAGAACTTTAGCACAGTATTATCTGTGATGCTACATCTTTTTTTAAGTCGGAAATAGTGTAGAAGGGTAGGAAGAATCTGAACAGAAGCGTCACTAGGTCATGGCCTTAGTAGTCCTTTAGAATTCTAACATTTGAGACACTGGATGTTGAGTGGTATCTAGCAGGGTCTTTAAAGATTGCCATGGCCAATAGCTGATGAGAGCCAATGAAAGTGGTATAATATTGCTGGGTTAAAGTTTCATACAGGTTATGTATTCTTTAATTCAATGGTTTTAATCTGAGTGTCTGGAGTCATAGATTTGTGGGGCTCTATCGGGTGGTATCCATTCAGTGACCATGTTTGATGGTATCTGCAAGTGTTTTTAGTGGCTTCTAGCCAGGCTTATGTATGGTCGAAACTGGTGCAGACAAATATTTGTAGCCAAGGAGTTCCCTTGTTATTAATGTTATTTATGTGGTCTGACTTATGGATAGATGCATTACTCTGGTATTTTGACACTTAAAGGATGTGGTGTACAGTATTTTGGCCCCAGAATTTAGTAATTTCAAGTTTTTGTTTTAGGATAGTATATTAACAAGTTTAGATCATACAGTATACTCAAGTCAAGGTGGAAGCAGCAGTCTCCTGAACAATGCTGATGAAGAATCAGTCTTGGAGCCTGCTGTCAGCATTAGTGGGAAAGTAGAAAAATAAAGGTTGAGGACCTCTGTATAAACAAAGAAAACTATCCAAAAAAATGCTTTGTCTTAGTTAAGCCCCCATAAACATTAGACTAATGTCGACCACATTGTCCGATATCGATGGGTTTAATTGACACTCTAATGTGTATGAGATGCCAGCTTATTTTCAGGGAAGATGTCAATCAGGCATGTCTGATATTGTACTGCCAGTTGCTTTGTTCTCCCATAGAGAAGTCCCAGATATATCTGGTGACGGCTCTCTCATAGAAAACACATGAGCACTTCTGTGTGAGGGAGAGATTGCTGAAATGGTTATCGGCTAAATAATGGGCTCTAGCATTGTTTGTCTGGGGCTAATGGATGTACCAGCAGGCTCGGACTGGCCCATAGGGGAACAAGGGAATCCCCTGGTGGGCCCCTGTGCAGATCTGGGCCCCCAATCCCACAATATGGGCAGTACTTGGCATAATTCACTTTATTCACTCTGTACAGAAAAAAGCAGCATCTTATCATTTATTAACCAAACTACCTAGTTTATTATTATATAGAGATATAGGTAAATTTGTGAATGAGGGTTGTGTAATATTTGTATGCAGGTGAAAAGTGGGCCCCCCAAAGTCAATGTTACTGGTGGGCCCTTGGCACCCCTGTTCGACACTGTGTACCAGTATCTTTTACTGAATGTAGAAATAAAATGTGTGTATAGAGGTTAGACATAAGAAAAGGAAAACAAAGACATACAGAAGTATAATCCCAATGGAGTTAGAGAATGGTGCTCCGCGGAGGTTCTCTGTTTCTGGAGAATATTACTAATTCCCATGGATTAGCCTTGTTGCCAGCCATAGGAAATAGAGGTAGGAAATGATGTATCCTCCCCTCACCCAACCACCCTCCTCAAAATCTCTAACTGTGTTAAAAGGGTTAATTAACAGCGAAGGGTGCAAAGTAACAGCTTCTATATATATTAGATTAAGCCTGGCCCAACCTACCAACAGACTAATGTGTATGGGCACCTCCAGACTCTCCCGCTACAGATCCTATCGGGGGAGATAAGTCATGCAGTGTGACTTTTAGCTGGCACCCTTTTATTATACAGTTGGCAAGCAGTTACCAGAGGTGTGTGGCAACAGCTGTCTCTGCCATCCCCTTAGAAGGTACATGAACTTTTGGCTGAGCAGAACTTTCATGAGTTGGGAGAGATAGTGGTTGGCCAAGCCATCATTCAACCCACAGCTGTCTGATACCTGCGGAGCCTTAAAAATCATACTGACAAACACATTAAAGCTAGAAATAGTCACTGTAAAAGGTGTAAAAATTTGTAATTTCGAGAATTGTTGTTGCTTTGCTTTGTTATTGTAGTATTTAGCCATTTTAGCTCATTCTTTACACTGAGGCTAAGTGCACACGTCAGGAATTTTCGCGTTTTTTTGGCGTTTTTTTCCCGCGGCAAAAACGCGAAAAAAACGCAAACATTAAGCATCCTATTCATTTAAATGGATTCCGCAATTTTTGTGCACTTTCGAGGAAAAAAACGCTTTGCGGAAAAAAAAGCAACATGTTCATTAATTTTGCGTAATCGTGGCGATTCCGCCGCCATAGGAATGCATTGAACCGCTTACTTTCCGCATGTGGCTATGCCCACCATGTGCAATGTAAGCGGTTCATGTGCGGATGGTACCCAGGGTCTGGAGGCCGCCGGAAGGTGAGAATAGCACGATTTATTATTTTTTTAATTATTTTTACATTAGATCTTTTTACTATTGATGCGGCATAGGCGGCATCAATAGTAAAAAGTTGGTCACATGTGTCAAACTCTATGTTTGACTCGTGTGACCAACCTGTCAATCAGTTTTCCAAGCGATGCTACAGATCGATAGGAAAACACTACCATTCTGCAAGCTAATTACGCTTGCAAAACGCTAGTTTCTGGCGGGAATACGCATACCAAAAAAATGCGTATTTCCCGCGGCAGAGAAGTGCGGGATTGCCGCAGAAATTTCCGCGGCAATTCCGCAACGTGTGAACTTAGCCTTATACATTTTGCATGTTCTCATGAAGCAATGTCAAATCTATTGTTTTTGTCAATGACTTTTTGTTGTCTCCCCTTTTAACTTATTATATATTTATTTATTTTAAACAATGAGGGATCCGCCAATATCTTGTCATTTGTTATAGTGTAGCAGAGCTAGTGAAGCACGCCGGCGGGCGCTTCATCAGGAGTGCTCATTCAGAGTGATGAATGTACCTAAACACACATTTGTTCGTAAAACTTGCAGAGTGGATGAGCATCATTAGGTATGAGGAATAGGTGCCTCACGCTGGGAGAAGAGGGGGCCAAACAGATGCTGTGCGTTTTTTGCAGGCATCTTTCATCCTGCGGCTCGTCATTAATATCCTTGAAGGTGATCTTTTTCTTGTGTCTTCTTTTATTTAATAAGCACAAACACAGTGCGTGCAAAGGCTGCAGTGCTGATCACACATATTTTTGTGATCTTCTCCGCAAATTCTAGTAAAGCACATTAGTATATGTTAACCCCTTCAGTTGTAGTTTCACAATATATTTTTGTATTTCCATACATTTAAATAAAACACAGAAACACAGCACTGCAATAGTTTATTAAGAAGAATCAAATCACTAATTTTTCTAATACATCAATGCAATGTTTCGACTTTAGCAAGCTTTTCTCTTTTGCTTGATAAAACTTACTAAAGTCGAAATGTCGCATTGATGTATTAAAGAAGTTACTTGATTGTTGTGGACAAACTGTTGGAGTGCTGCTTTTTATACTGACTTGTGGAGCTGTTGGAATGGAGCCTGATACCTTGTGCTTAACTGTACAACAGGATACCCTGTATTATTGAATAATGTGCCGTGCTGCTGTTATCTGTTTGGGCAATAGTACCAATTTTTATATTTATCCTCACATATATAGTGCCGTTAATTCCATAGCGCTTTACAGTCATCAGCTTCATACATAGTTATTAGAACACATCACGGGAACACAATCACAACTTACAAATATGCTATTAATGGCCCTATGACTCAGGGGCGGACTTACTGCTGATGCAGCTAGTTCAGGAGGTGGAGGGGAGCTCTTGCAGGCAGAGGTGTACGTATCCGCTATGGGGCTCCTCAGTCAAAGAGCCCAGTGCTGCCTGACACCAGGCCCCTGCTACTCCCACCCATAATTATTCTGATAGACAGAGGTGGGGAAAAGACACTGAAAAAGGGTGTGTGTCATGCAGGAAGAGAGACGTTAGCCAATGAATGCTTTCCTCACCAGACTGCTGAGAGCACTCACTGGCTGCTGTCTCTGGCTTCTTGCATAGCGCTCCAAAGGTGAGTGTTCACCTGTAGAATCAGGGGGCCTGGAACACACAACACACAGTGGATAATATTGGAGGAAGAGCATTAATTACAGTGCGGCCTCTGCTCCCTGCACTGTTCCCTTCCCAGCAGCATTATGTGTGTGTATGTACAGTAGCATCTCACAAAATTAGGATATCATCAAAAAGTTAAATTATTTCAGTTCTTCAATACAAAAAGTGAAACTCATATATAAGATAGTCATTGCAAACAGAGTGATGTATTTCAAGTGTTTATTTCTGTTAATGTTGATGATTATGGCTTACAGCCAATAGAAACCCAAAAGTCCTTGTCTCAGTAAATTAGAATACTTTATAACACCAGCTTGAAAAAATTATTTTAAAATCCAAAATGTTGGCCTACTGAAATGTATGTTTAGTAAATGCACTCAATACTTGGTCGGGGCTCCTTTTGCATCAATTACTGCATTAATGCAGTGTGGCATGGAGGTGATCAGCATGTGACACTGCTGAGGTGTTATGGAAGCCCAGGGTTGCTTTGATAGCAGCCTTCAGCTCCTCTGCATTGTTGGGCCTGGTGTCTCTCTTCTTCCTCTTTACAATACCCCATAGATTCTATAGATTCTCTATGGGGTTCAGGTCAGATGCGTTTGCTTGCCAATCTAGTACAGTGACACTGTTGTTTTTAAACCAGGAATTGGTACTTTTGGCAGTGTGGATAGATGCTAATTCCTGCTGGAGAATGAAATTTCCATCTCCAATAAGCTTGTCGGCAAAGGGAAGCATGAAGTTCTCTTAAATTTTCTGGTAGATGGCTGTGCTGACTTTGGTCTTGATAAAACACAGTGGACCTACACCAGCAGTTGACATGGCTCTCAAAACCATCATTGATTGTTAATTGGGGCTATGGCTAGGGTTGGGGCTAGGGTTAAGGATAGTTTTGGGGCTAGAGCTATGGTTTGGGTTGGACTAGGGTTAAGGTTGGGGCTAGGGTTAGGTTTGGGGCTAAGGTTAGAGTTGGTGTTAGAGCTAAAGTTAGGGTTGGGGCTACAGCTAGGGTTAGGGATGGGGTTAGGATTGGGGCTAGAGTTAGGGTTGGGGTTAGGGTTAGGGATGGGGCTAGGGTTAGGGTTGGGGATAGAGCTATGGTTAGGGTTTGGCTAGGGTTAGCGTTGGGGCTAGGGTTGTGTTGGGGCTAGAGCTAGGGTAAGGGTTGGGCTAGAGCTAGGGTAAGGGTTGGGGCTATGTTTAGGGTTGGGGCTAGGGTAAGGGTTGGGCTAGGGTTGTGTTGGGGCTAGAGCTAGGGTAAGGGTTGGACTAGGGTTGTGTTGGGCTAGGGTTGGGGCTAGAGCTAGGGTAAGAGTTGAGCTAGGGTTGTGTTGGGGTTAGGGTTGTGGTTAGGGTTATGGTTGTGGTTATGGTTGGTATCAATTAGGATTGGGATTAGGGTTAAGGGTGTGTTGGGGTTAGGGTTGTGGTTAGGGTGATGGTTATGGTTGAGATCATGGTTAGGGTTGGGATTGGGTTAGGGGTGTGTTAGGGTTAGGGTTGTGGTTAAGGTTATAGTTAGGATTGGGATTACTGTTATGAGTGTATTGGGGTTAGGGTTGGGATTAGGGTTAGGGGTGTGTTGGGTTAGAGTTGGAGTTAGAATTGGGGTTCCACTGTATAGGTACATCAGGGGGTCTCCAAACGCAACATAGCGCCCACCATTGATTCCAGCCAATTTTGCGTTCGACAAGTCAAACAGGTCTCCCTCCCTTCTGATCCCTGCCATGTGCCCAAACAGTGGCTTTCCCCCACAGAGTATCAGTGTACTCAGGAGAAATTGCACAACAAATTTTGTGGTCCATTTTCTCCTGACACCCTTGTGAAAAAAAAATGGTTCCAAAGTAAATTTTTTATGAAAAAAGTAAAATGTTCATTTTTTCCTTCCACATTGCTTTAGTTCTCGTGAAGCATCTGAATAGTTAATAAACTTCTTTAATGTAGTTTTGCACACCTTGAGGGGTGCAGTTTTTACAATAGTGTCACTTTGGGGTATTTTCTGTTATATTGACCCCTTAACTCACATCAAATGTGAGGTGGTCCCTAAAAAAAATGGTTTTATAAATTTTGTTGTAATAATGAGAAATCGCTGGTCAACTTTTAACCCTTATAATGTCCTAACCAAAAAAAAATTATCTTTCCAAAATTTTACAGACGTAAAGTTGACATGTGGGAAATGTTATTCATTAACTATTTTGTGTGACACCACTCTCTGATTTAAGTGCACAAAAATTAAAAGTTTGAAAATTCCAAATTTTCTACATTTTTGTCAAATTTCAGTTTTTTTCCATAAATAAACGCAAGTTATATTGAAGAAATTTTACCACTAACATGAAGTACAATATGTCACGTAAAAACAATCTCAGAATCAGTGGGATATGTTGAAGTGTTCCAGAGCTATAACTTCATAAAGTGACAGTGGTCAAAATTGTAAAAATTGGCTTGGTCATTAAGCACCAAATTGGCTCTGTCACTAAGGGGTTTAAAATAGGCCTGCAATAAAAAAAAGTAGTGGCCAACCTCTTTAACTTAGTATCTATGAGAAAATCACATTTTACACATGCTCAGTTCAATGATAAAGTGTAGAGCTGTTGTTGAGAGTACATGTACACATATTTCTTATCAATAGGTGCCTGCTATTGTGGTGAGTGATTTGCAGGACACACAGAGTCAAGTTTACATAGCAAATTGATTTTTGAACACAACTTTAAAAACATGTCAAATGTAACCTATATTTGTATATTTTTTATATATTATTGTGTATGTAGTAGTTTTAGTTTTCACAAAATGTTCTACATTGTGTTCAGTTGGAGTATGTTTCACTAGCAAGGTTTTATTAGGCTGTGCTAAGATAGTAATAGAAATGAGTAAAATAAAATAAATCCTTTGTCTGACCTTCATGACAGCTCAAAAGAACAGCTTTTCATTTTCGTTTTTCTAAAACCAGGATTTTGCTTTTGAGCTATCACTCTGCCTGGCTCGGCTTAAAACCTTTTGTCTTGGCTAAAGCTGCCACGTTTTATAAAGTACACAAGTCAGTAACTAAGAATGATTCTGAATTGTAAGCACCCAACAACCTATAAATCTTCATTGGTGTACTTGGATTCCAGCAGAGCCATGCATAATCCCCTACTGCTCTTCTGATGAGACAGATTTTCTCTTCTGTACATGTGGTAACCTGGCTTTGAGATTGCACCTTGATATTACCTTTCTTTACTATTAAGAATGAATGTAATATATTGTATCTTAGACACAAATTTTCACTATAGTCCTCAGTCCACTTAAAGGACCTTCACAACAAATAAGTCCCAGTAGTGGTTACATAAACCTCTGAGGCATTAGAAACACAATATGTCCCAGAAAACCAATATGTTTGTGGGATTAAACAGACATAAATATGGATATTTAATAAAAAACTGATATTTTCCAGAAAATTATTAAAACATGTTTTTTTAAATGCATAGGGATTTATATTTGTAACAGTGGTATATAATAGCTAAGTCTAGGCACAAGTATCAAGGCAAGACCAGAAATAAAATATTATGGCTTTGACAAACCTTATAATTGAAAGGTATTTTCTCATATACTGAAAGATGTATAGATAGCCTTAAAAAGGGATATAGTAAAGTGCAAGTGACTTATGTGTTAGTCAGATGCCAATTATGATAACCAACAGATTCAGATATGTAATAGATATTCACTTAATAAAGGTTAACATGATAAATTAAATAAAGTGACAGCTGGTCAAAAAGTGTTTCAGTCATTGAGAAAGGTTGAACTTGATGGATCTAGGTTTTTTTTCAACCTATGTAACTATTATTATTATAATGTAAAAGTCCTTACATTAGGTAAAGTGCCTCATCTTTATATACCTCACCACTACCACTCCATGTTAACATTTAAGAGAATATATATTACCGTATATACTCATGTATAAGCTGACCCGTGTATAA
>VIAB01000447.1:249699-260728 GCA_009801035.1 Oophaga pumilio
CTGCTCAGAACTCATCTCAAGCCCATTCACAACACTGATGAATAACTGTTTTCTTCTTTCTATGTTAATCTTTATGTTAAACTAATTAGTGGTCTTTTTATGCAGTACTTGAGGTTAGTTCAGGGATATACTAACATACTTGATTTTATTAATCAGATGTAGTTATTAGATAAATGCCATTTTCTTACCCAGTGATGTCATCATTACCCAACTCACTTCTGCAATAATAATGTTCCATTGACTGTTTCCAGATGAAAGAGAATTTCTAGTAGGTTCTTATTGCTTATATCATCAACAATGCCATTTTCCAAATGTTTTTGGTGTATAACTATATGGGAAAACACATGTAAAAAAAATAATGTTTATCTGGTCTTCTTCTCATTGGAAAGGCAAAGATAAATGGTTTGTTGACCAAGAGTGATCAATATGGCTTGAATGGAGATTCAATGAATATAAACTATATTTTTATGAATTCTAAGCATAAAGGTAACTTGTGTCCTCCTGTTTGGATTTATTAGTTTTCCTGACATTTTAGTTGTGGTTGTTACATTATATTTATGAATGCGGGAATACTTGATGTTCTCATATTTTTTCTTTAACATTTATGGGTCCTGGTACCATAACAGTACATTTAAAGTTTTTATTGCATCTCTTTGTGTGGGGAGGAGGTAATATGACCAGGTGCAAAACATTAAGAGGATCTATTAATTCTGCTCTGTGTGTACAGTATTGACTTATCTTTTATAGCACTAGCGTGGTGAGATTGAACATTAGTGTCTACCACAATTTAAAATGGAAAAACAAATCTTCTCTCCAAAGTTAAAGTTGATTTACTATGCATAATAACTACCTAAGTTCACCTCTTCACGGAATCATACCTTAGAAACAAATTTGTCACAGCTGTCAAGCATTTGTTAGTAATGAATGCTGATGGATACCATTGACATCTGCCAGGGTTCCTGTGTTTTGAATGACAAGAATAGTGATATAGACTATTGTATTCCATTTATCAGAAAAAAACACTGGAAACACTAAGGCATCGAGCTCCGTGTTAAGACACCCATACACATTAGATGAAAGACAGCCGAATACACCAATGTTTGCAGGACTGCATGGCCATATGATATGTATGGGGCCTCCCTGCTCTCAAGGTAGTAAAGGATCCCATAATTGTAGTTTTAATGTACAATCCTTTTATTTTCAAGGGAGATAAGCCACTGCCATAGGAGTGTGGCAGTGACTTTGTCCTTGAATCACTGAGAACAAGGAACACCTCCCTATAAAACCATAGATTTCTGCTTGTGCTGTTTGCTTTCTTTGGTTCCTCCCCCATGTTTGATAGTGGTTTTCTTTTTGTTGGGTGAAATGTAGTAAAAATGAGATCTTTACCACCTACTTGATTTGTGATTTAAAGTGTCATAAATTCACCAGTGACTTAACTTGAAGCTCATTGACCCCAATGCGAAATCTCAAACAAATCCCTGAACTATCACAGAGATGAGCGGATCCCTGGATGTTCGGGTCCAGCGAGTTTGGCCGAACATTTAAAAAAAGGAAGGTTTCGGTTACCAGAACAGTACCCTGACCCGAACTCAGACCACATTCACTTGAATGGGGGGCATGAACATCCAGTGTTTACCACGCTGTCATGTGCATGTCAGCGCGGCAAACACTGCTTCTGATCGGTGGTAAAATCATTAGCTAGCGATGATCTTACAGGAGGGAGGTCACCCCAGTTCGGAGACCCGGTTGGAAATGCAGCCTCAGTGACCGGCGGTGACCTAGATGACATCACTGCTGCTCACTGATGCTGCGCTCGCAGCAGCTCATTCATCAGAGGTTATCAGTCT
Organism: Oophaga pumilio; assembly: GCA_009801035.1. Classification (NCBI taxonomy): domain Eukaryota; kingdom Metazoa; phylum Chordata; class Amphibia; order Anura; family Dendrobatidae; genus Oophaga; species Oophaga pumilio. The sequence goes on from VIAB01000447.1 coordinate 251,550, forward strand.
GGAAGGTCGCTTCTTACCGCTGATCAGAGGAAGTATTTTCCATGCTGTCATGCACCTGACAGCCTGAGAAACACCCAGTGTTTTGGAGGCCAAACTCGAACAGTAACATGGACTTCCTGGTGAAACCCATGTTCGGTGTCTGTGCCCGAACTGTAGGTGTTCGGTACAGACACCGAACTCTACCAATCGGGTTCGCCCATCTCTAATCACAGGTTTTTAATAGTATTGGTCCTCTCAAATCTGCCAGATAACGTTTTGTCACTCAGCCAAGGACAAGGTGCAACTGCAATCTCTGCATATCCAGTATATTTATGTATCTGACAGTCACACAAGTAGGAGATCATGTGGTCAATGAAATATACCTGTCATATATTCAGAGAGCAGTATACATTCAGAGGACATTCATTATGCTGAAAAAAAAAACAATTCCAGCATCTAAACAGGAAAGGGTTCTTTAGGCTGGTACCACACATGCGACGAAAACGTCCGACGCTCGCATGTGAAATCCCAGCTCTGGCGCCGGCATTTGGGAGTGGAGCGAGCGGCTGCATATAAATACATGCAGCCCCGCACTCCACTCCCTAGTGCCGACACCAGAGCTGGGATTTCACATGCGAGCGTCGAACGTTTTCGTCGCATGTGTGATCCCGGCCTTACAGTTAGTCAGTCTGTGGAATGCCTAATTTTAGTGGTAAAGCACAAATATCCAAAATACAGTAGCCATACTGATGGCACAAATAGCCCAAAAATCATTGCCTTACTGATGACACAAATAGCCAAATATCGAATGCCATAATGATGGTATAAATGGCTAAAAAAATGCCATAATGATGGTACAAATAGCCCTAAATACGAATGCCACGCTGATGGTACAAATGGCCCAAAAAACGTTTGCCATACTGATGGCACAAAAAGTTAACAAATAGCCCTAAAACTAATGCCACACTGATGGTACAAATAGCCAAAAAACAAACGTCCTGCTGAATGGTACAAATAGCCCAAAAAACAGATGCCACACTGATGGTGCAAATGGTACAAAAAACAGATGCCACACTGATGGTGCAAATGGAAAAAAAAACAGATGCTACACTGATGGTACAACTGGCCCAAAAAACTAATGCCACACTGATAGTACAAATGGCCCAAAAAACAGATGCAAATCAGATGAAAACCACTTCTCTAAATGTGGATGAGGCCTAACCAGCTGAAATGCACAGAATTTCAGCATATGGTTATTAACAACTTCGCAGAGATTTTTGAGGTGATATCATCCCTTTTTTTTTATAACTTACTGTTTGTTCGGATACATGGAGGGGAGTAAAATGGAAAAATTGGACTACACAGAGTTGAGAAGATTTATGAATATTTATATATATCTGTCTGTTGTCCAATGCGGCTATTCACAGAGCAGCTTTCAGCTTGCAAGAGAACAATTCAAGATGAAAGCTGTACTGTGATTAGTTACTTTTGGCATGAAAGGCCTCATTTTCTCTGTGTCAGTTCCATACATACCCCTCAGTGTGTATATTGTCTGTTACACGTACATTGTAACAACAGTGAGGTCTGGAAGGCGACATGGCAGTGAGATTAGTCATTGCTTCATGTTCTGAACAGTAGCAGATAGCATTAGATGTCCCATGCAGCATTGGGCAAGTGATCGTGAGCATCGCCATCGACTGTCTGCAGCAGCTGCTATCTGATATTATAATGGAGTGAAGTGGTTGTTTTAACTCTTGAAATGTTAAGTATGCTTAGCATTAAGATTCCCCTACTGGCTCTTTCTTCCCAATGTATGGTCAGTATATTGGATTTAAACTCATTTAAATGGGGTTTGTCACCCCAAAAACTGCTAATTAAACTACTCATACATGTATGTACGTGACTTGGCCCTTATGAAAAAAATCACATCTGTAGTATCGATTTTAGTGGTTTAGTTGCAGAAAAGCGCCCCTCGATTTGCATACTGAGCCCAGCCGTATTCCGTGTCAGTTTGCGCTCTCATCGCTGACTCCTCTCTGGGGCCATCACTTGGGACTGTACTGAAGAGAGTAGCCAGTGATGAGCGCGCACACCGACACTGAGCATGGCTGTGATCCTGCAGTGTCATTAATGAAGAGCAGCATGGCCGCTTATTGAGTTCAGGCAGCACTTGCTTGAACTGTGTCAATTAAAATATGACAAAGTACAATTTGAGGCGGCATAATGGCGCAACAAGTGGCCACGCCAAGGGAGCACCAAAGCTTTCTCATACATTTTTTTTTTCTGCAAACTAAACCGCTAAAATATATTTTTCAGGAATAATGGTGTTTGAAAATTCGTGAATTCTTCAGATTTTTCCATATTTCTTCATAAATTTGGCCAAAAGCTACATCTTATTTTCATAGAAGTTTTAAATCTAGATATAGAAAAAAATATAGTAAATGTGTCAAATATTAGATTTTGACAATTTTCAAAAGAGTCTATTTTCATAAATTTCATTTAATGGCAAGTTGTACCTGTGATGACAAGTGGTGCAGCGTTGAAATGTCATTATAAGGCTCTGTTCGCATGTCAATTTGACATTTGTTTGTAATGGATCCAGTCAAATAAAATGGACATATAAAACAACTGATGTAAATGTATTCCAAACTTTAAATTAAAGCATCCATTTCTAAGATGGACTGTCAAAGGATCTGTTTTAATACTGAAACCTTAGTATCCACTTTTGTATCCTCTTGTATCTTTTTTTTTGTTTCATTTTGATCAGATCCGTTTTTAATAAAGTTGTCTGAGTAGCTGTAGTGTTCTGGGCATGGGCAGTACTAAAAACCGGTCAGGTAAAGAGATGACATAAAGAATGGCCATCCGTTACGATCCATTTCCCATGGACTTTAATATTGCAAAAACTAATTTGTTTGCTATCCGATAGAAAATTCACGCAGAGTGTTTTCTGTTCTGGATGCCTTAATAGGAAAATTAGAAACTGAATGTTTTATTTCTGTTTTTATGCTGCCCAATAGGATAATAAAAACCACAGTAAAAACGGACATGTGAACAGAGCCTTACACTGCAATGTTTTTTGACTTTAGAAATCATTTGTCCTGTGTTGTTCAAAAAGGATTTTCAGTTGATCCATGTATATGTGTAACATCAATGCATTGTGCACAATTGATCTACCCTATGGCGTTTCCTGAAATTTGGAACTCTTATTAGTAGAACTAATTATTGTCTAGAGGGTTCTGCCTCTTGTCTGCTTTCTTCCTATCCCAGAAGCCTTCGCTTTTAAAAATCAGGATCCTTTAAAAATCCTACTTCATATCCATATTGTTTAAAGGTAATTATACCAATTTCCAGTGTCTCTTGACAAGTCACAGATTGGAATACGTTCTGAAGCATTTTGCATGTACTAATAAAGAAATGTACCTCTTCTTAGATGTCTGAGGAGAAATCTTCAGTGCACTAATTTATGGGAGCTCAATTTATGACTTCAGGAATAGAGTGGCTGATTTGCATATTTTGCTTCCTATCTCAGATCTTAGGGACAAGTTCCCCTTTTTTATCTTTCTTCTTCCCTTGATCTTCTGCTGGGTGATTTATAAGGTGTTGGACTTGGCTGTATAAATCCATCCTCTTTTTTCCCTCCATCCTTAGCTGCAGAGTATTTGCACCTACTGATTTCTTGCTGTGATTTCTAGGTCAACCTTCCCCCAGCAGAAGCCAGCTTAATAACTCACTATCACATCAGCCTTTGTGGTGACAGCCAAGGAAAAGAGAAATTATCACCCATTTCCGAGGACCTTTTGAATGTTTACAGCATAAACAATTTTTCTTTTTCCTCCTTTTTCTCTTTTGCTTAAATTAAAATGGAGAAATGATTAAATAGTTTTGATTTATAGAGTCTGCTCTTGCAGGACGATAAAGTCCAATGATCTGGAAGGGCATGGACAGAATTTATGCCACATAAGCTGAAAAAGCAGTATGCAGCCCTTTCAGGGGGACAACAAGTTGCGAGTGCAGTATCCAGGCGAGCCATATGGGTCTAAAGCACGGTGTGCCGCACCCCAGGACCGGTGATGAATTGAGCTGTTCTCTGTGTGTGTAAATCTTGGTCCTGGGAACTGCTGGAATCTGAAGCAGCTCTTGGAGATAAATCTTCAGGGGTGGTTATAAAAGAGAAGAGTCCAATATTAAAGCCCAGAGCTGATAACTTTAGCTGTGAGGCGGAGAGGTGTCCTTGCTTTGACATTTGCTGACTGGTATTTGTTTCCTTTTTAAATAAGGAGCTGTAACTCTGCTAGAATGATGGCCTGGTCATGGTGACATTGCATCCTCCGCCAAGGTTACTGACTGCAGGACTAGCCAGTCTATCCTCGCCTTTTTTCTTACACGCCATGTCAATAGGTAACTGTCTGCTAAGGAACTTAAAAGCACATTTTCTTGCTGACATTTCAGCATCTTAATTTATAAGAGAAATGTATTTTTTAACCCCTGTGACGTGATGGTATAAAGTGTAAAATGTGAGTTTCTTTACAAACAGCTGTAAATCAAACCTGAGAGAGGCAAATGCATGAGACCGATAATGTAGGTATTGATAAATCTAACGCCAGTGAATGGGAAACCATATCATGACTAGTGATGAGCGCATTTGTTTGGATTTTGTCCCCGAATCTGATTTTGACATATTCGGGCCATATTCGAACACTATTCTTGCCAAATGTTTGTCTTATGATCGGTTCCGAGCATATTCAGTAATTTCTACTCCCATTGACTCTAATGATGTTCGGCTGTGTTCGACGAATATTGCAAAAATAATATTCGATTGCGATCGCATTCGGAACCGAATCCGAACAAATTCGCTCATCTCTAATCATGACCCTCTGTAGTTTGTAGTGTAGAATTATGGCCAACGTATAAAGGCAGAAGGCAGTTCTCAGTGGAAGGATCACAGTGCAGTGACACAAAACTAGAAGATGACATCACCCTCATTCACGTGATAAAAGTTCACTTATTGATGCTAGCTCAAAAAACCAAAGTACCCACATAGAATCCAATAATAGCCATAATTTTAGGAAGTTTAATGGGTTTGCAGTAGAAAAGTATTTACCGTATTTTTCAGATTGTAAGATGCACTTTTTTCCCCTAAATTTGGGGGAAAATGGGGATACATCTTATAATGCATATATACTTTACCGATACCATTGCTTTAGGCCGCAGGCTGGGATGAAGGGGTGTCCAGTGGTGCTGCGGGTGCCTGGCGGTGCTACGGCGGTGTCCGGCGCTGCGGGGGTGCCCGGCGTTGCTGCCCGATGCTCCTGCGGGTGCCAGACGGTGCTGCCGGTGTCTCTGGTGCTGCGGGGGGGCTCTGCCAACATTTTGCGAAAGGCCAGAGCCCCCTGCAGTTCCATGGTTTCCTGTGCTGTGATGGAGATCTCGGCACCAAGATAAATAAAAAGCAAAAGTGCATTTAAATAACAGGGTTTTTAGTAATACTGTTTTTGATCAAAAATAGCATAAATGCCATCCCATTGTGGCAAGGTAACTCTGACGCGACAGTCCTTCACTGTCTGATATTAAAAACCTTACCGTGGGTCAAGGCCGACCTCAGTGTGAGAATAAGGGCAGACAAGAGGACTGGGCCCTACCAGTGAAGCACCAGTCTGGGGAAGCCTTATATATAATTTCCAGCTCAGGAGAGAAAGGCTACACCACAGCTTGCACAGAATGCAATAATACAAAGAAAAAAGCACAAAAATTGAGCTTAACTTGAGTTGGTACACATTCAGCACATAAAAGCATGTTCACATTGGCCATAAAACATATAAACCTACAAAAGAAAAAGTGAGCAAAAACCCTGCTGTAACTAAGTAAATAAAAAGCAAAAGTGGCTCCGTCTGTGTCATTACAGTCAGGGGCACATAAATCCAGTACTCCAGGGCTTCAGATGTAAGCCCTAATGGAACCACTAATGTGAGTGTAAAATATAACGTGAGCATAACCTTACTTTTGAAGTGATTTTGAAAGGCCTATATGTCAGAAACCTTACAAAAAGTCCCAATTTTAAAAATTGCACCCTTTAATGTATTCAGAACTGCATTTGATAAGTTTCTTAACCCTTCAAGTGGAAGGAAAAAAAAATCTTTTTTTTCCACAAAAATGTTAGTTTAGCCCCAAAACTTTTCATTTTCACAACGGTATCAGGAAAAAATGGGCACAACAATGTGATATGGAATTACTCCCAAGAATGTTAATATCCCATATGTGGTAAGAAACTATTGCTTGGGCTTTTAAAGAATGGAAGGGTATTTGTCTTTTGGAGCATCGCTTTTACTGGAATAGATGGCATTTAAAGAACCCTTGAGTTGATAAAACAGCAGAAACCTATCAGAAATGACAATATGTGGAGAACTGCTCCCTCAAGAAATTCATGTAAGGATGTAGTGTCCATTTTGGACCAGAAGGTGCTTCACAAAAGTTTATAACATTAGGATGCAAAAAAGTCTTTTTTTTCTATAGAAATGTTACTTCTGCCCTAAATTTGTCATTTTCATAAGGATAACAGGAGAAAATGGACCCCACAACCTGTAGTGTAACATCTTCATACACCGATCCCCCAAGTATGGTTGGAAACTACAGTTCTGGCATAGGGCAGGCCTCGGAAGGGAGGAAGCAGTATTTAACTTTTGGCTTAAATTTTGGCTGGAATAGATTGCAGATGCTGTGTCGCATTTGAAGAGTCCCTGAGGTGCCTAAATAGCAGAAGCCCCCCACAAGTGACCCCATTTTAGAAACTACAGTCCTTATAGAATTGAGGGGTGTTGTGAACATCTTGAACCCCTAGCTGATTCACAGACTTTTCTAACAATTGACAGTAAAAATTGCTGTTTTTTTCTACATAAATGTTGCTTTAGGTTCCTATTTCTCATGTTCACAAGGTAAAACGGGACCACAGAATTTGTAGCAATGTGTCATCAGAAACTACAATTCAGCTACATGGCAGATTTCAGAAGGGAAAGAGCACTATTTTGGAGTGCAGATTAAGGATTTTAGACTTCACATTACCAGAGTCCCTCCAATAAAATGGCATTAGAAAACCACACCCCTCATTGAATTCATCTAAAGGTTTAGTGAGCATGTTGATATCATAGGTGTTTCACAGAATTTTATATCATTGGGTCATGAAGATAAAAAAAATACATTTTTTCCCTAAAATGTTGTTTTAGGCACAGATATTTCTTTTTTGTAAAAGTTAGTAGGTGAAAATGAACTTTTTCAATTTGTTATGCAATTTCTCCTAATGAGGCAATGTTCCATATATGTTCGGAAACTACTGTTTAAAGTGATATTTGACTTTTGGAGCAGAGTTTTACTGAAGGTCAGAAACCATCCTCTTTGAAATTACACCCCTTTGTGAATTCATCTATGGGTGCAGTGACTATTTTGGTTCCATGGGTGTTTTACAGAAACAAGTACGCTGTGGATGTTGCAGAATGAAAATGCCATCTATGCCATCGTAGTCCCCAATATCTTGAAGTGCCCCGTACATTGTAGCCCATATGCCGTGTTAGTGTGCAAATGCAATTTTTCTCTAATATTCCTAAATGATCTATACAAATTAGTCAGTAATAGTGTTAAAATCATCAACTGTTACAGGATAACTCTAATTTAATTGGACAAACCTCCCTATGATAACAGTATGTTTTCAAAACTAAAAAAAAACTCAAAATGCACTGCTACAAATTATTATGAACATCAGAGTTTCCAAATATTTTATAGGTTGTAAAGAATTGAAAATGGTCATTTGTTAAATTTGCAGCAGTAAGAGGTCACATTTACTGAAATCAAAAGCTTTTTCAATCAAAAACATCTTAACAGGCCAAGTTACGTGTTTTTAAATATAACCCCTTCTTTGATATCACCTTCAAAATTTTTTCACCCATTGAACTTGTGAGTATTTGGATAGTCTCTTTTTGAATTTCTTTGCAGGATGGCAGAATAGCCTCTCAGAGCTGCTTTTAGATGTGAACTTCTTACCAACTCATAGATCTTTTGCTTGAGGATATTCGAAAGGTTCTCTACAGGGTTGAGGTCAAGGTAGGATAGTGGCCACCACGTGAGTTTCTCTCCTGTTATGCCCGTAGCCGAAAATGACTCAGAGGTATTCTTTGCAGCATGACATGGTGCATTATTATGCAGGAAGATGATTTTGCTACGGATGGCACGGTTCTACTTTTTGTATCATGAAGGCAAGTAATCAGTCAGAAAGCTATACACTTTGCCAAGGTCATTTTCACAGCTTCATTGATCCAAAAGAGGCATTCCATGATTCCAGCCCAAAACATGAATTTTCCACTTCCTTGCAGCCTTTTTAGGGCATGATGGCCATCCACCAACCATCCGCTATTCCATCCATCTGGATTATCCAAGGTTGCATGAAACTCATGAGTAGACAAGACTGTTAAAATTAGTCTTCATGTATGTCTGGGCCTACTGCAACCATTTCTGCTCATAAGCACTGTTTAGGGGTGGCTGTATAGTAGGTTTATGCACAACTGCAAACCTCATGGAGATCCTACAACTTGAGGTTGACGGGACTCTAGAAGCACCAGCGGCTTCAAATACCTATTTATGCTTTGAAAAGGTATTTTAGCAGCTGCTCTATTAAACCAATGGATTTGTCTGTCAGAAACCTTCCTCATTATGCCTTTGTCTGCACGAACCTGTCTGTACTCTGTATCAGCCACAACTTATTTCAGGTGCGTCTGGAACAAACAACTGTGTTTAATTGGCCAGTATACTTGTTGATGGTGTGATACTTACCAGGCTCGTAACACAAAATGCCTATGTTATTGAAATATGATACCTGAATGCCTATGCCTTTGTTTCAGACATACCTGTTTGGATACAACTGTTATATGCATTGCTTTGATAACGTTCATGCTGGATACTCCTGCTCCCTGCCCTGTACTACTTCTTTCATGCCCCCATAAGTGGGTTTCATTAGTGATATGTGACAGGATTCCAGAAGACGTGTACCCATATTAGGAACAATTAGCTTATGACACTCCCGGATCACCGATAGCTGCTACTGCGCAGGCACAGCTGGCGTCATTTTCAAACTAATTTTTTTTAGGAATTTATGGATAGCATCAAATAAATTAGTTACCCATTATAGATACGATCATGCTGCAGCGCCGGCGCCT
>VIAB01000447.1:275712-295781 GCA_009801035.1 Oophaga pumilio
TGAGACACTGGCGGGAGGGCACGGCTGAGATACTGGCAGGCACGGCTAAGACACTGGTGGGCGGGCACGGCTGAGGCACTGGCAGGCGGGCACGTCTGAGACACTGGCAGACAGGCGAGCACGGCTGAGACGCTGGCAGACAGGCGGGCACGGTTGAGACAGAAGGGACAGGAACATACTTGGAAGGCCCAGGAACATGGTCAGGTATGAATGGAACAAGGGAACAGGTTGACCTGTTCAGACTGGAGAAGCTGGGGCTGGTTCAGGAAGACACAGACCGGAATGAGAGATTTATAGGAACAGGCAGGGACCTGTTCAGGCTGGTGGAGCTGGAACTGCTGGTAGCAAAGCGGGAATAGAGCCACATGGACCAGAGTGGGAGTAGAACCGCAAGGAGCGGAGCGGGAGTAGAACCACAAGGAGTGGAGCAAGGCAGAACCGCAAGGAGCGGAGCAAGGCAGAACCTCAAGGAGGGGGAGCAAGTGTAGAGCAGAGCCGCAGTTAGGATGAGCAAGAGCAGAGCAGAACTGCAGGTAGGCGGTGCAAGTGCAGAGCAGAACTGCAGGTAGGTGGAGCAAGTGCAGAGCAGAACCATAGTTAGGCGGAGAAAGTGCAGAGCAGAACCGCAAGGAGTGGAGCAAGGCAGAACCGCAAGGAAGCAGAGCAACTGCAGAGCAGAACCACAGGTAGGCGGAGCAGATGCAGAGCAGAACCGCAGGTAGGCGGAGCAAGGGCAGAGCAGAACCGTAGTTAGATGGAGCAAGGGCAATGCAGAACCGCAGGTAGGCGGAGCAAAGCAGAACTGCTAGGTCCGGCAAGCAGAGCCGCTAGGTGCGGCAAGCAGAGCAGAACCACAGTAGACACAAGGATACACACAGCAGGTGGGAAAGGCTACAGACAAGGATACAACGGGCACAGAAGTAGAACTGAGTACAGACAAGGTTAGGTACAGGAACAGGTACAAGAACTAAGGACGAAGGCCTGGGTATTCTGCCCCCAGGGTGACGGATAAAGCAAGAAACACTGATATAGACCAAGTTATGAAAGCACAGTAACAGGTCTGGGTATTAAGCCCCCAGAGAAGGCAGAAAACAGGACAGGACCTGGCAACTCAGCAGCAAGGCACTGAATGAGAGAAATAGTTTCTCAGGCATCCTTCTATGGGTGGGGATGCCTTTTGTACCCGATGCCTCATGGCAATTGACTGGGGACACCTTAGGAAGGTGTACACTGTCTCTATAAGATTCAGGAAGTGCCGGCGCCACCCCCCCTATGCACACAGCCAGGAAGTATGCAAAGAGCAGGCAGGAGACATGAGGTACACAGCATGGAGCCGGCAGAAGACAGAACTCACAGCATGGCCCAGAGTAGTGGGTATGTTGGTGTGTAAGGCTGGTGGGGGATGGGAGGCCATACAGCTATATTTGAGTTTCCTGTGATGTGGTTTATAAGGACTGCTATAAACCAGCTGGACTTTAAATAGAAATGGTTCCTGTAATACCTCAGATTGCTCCCAAATTAATAGCATTGTTACATTTTGTGTTTCAAGTGTCGGCAGGGTTCCCAGAGAACATGAGTGAATGATACAGAAATACTGAATGGTATTGGTTAAGGCAGCTATAAGCCAGGGAGCAACATCACACAGCATGGAGGACCTGATTAATCACATGGTGCAATCCCAGCAGAAAATAAGTAAGTGGCTTATGCAACAGCTACAGTAGCAGCACCAACAGCTCCAGCAGCAGTAGCACTAGCAACAAATCAAGCAGAGGCAGCAACAGTACCGACAACACCACCAACAACAGCAACAGCAGATTGATTTACTCACAAAGGCGGTTCATGGCACGGCTTCTGCTCCAATTTCAATATCAGATGATGATTTTTTCATCTGGAAAAAAGTGTGGGGAATGATCCCGGCGAACGATATAGAGTTATTTTTTTAAAAAGTCGCCAATAGGGAGAAGCTCCCGCAAAAACAGTGGGCGAAAGTCCTGGTGCCATACTTAAAGGGGAGCCACAAAATTCCTACTATAATTTAGCCTTACATGACACCAAAGAATATGCAAAATTGAAAACAGAAATTTTGGCCCTCTTTGGGGTGACAATGTTTGACAACGAGTCCACACCTGGGCATATCACCGTGACAAACCCCCTCGCTCCCAAATGTTTGATCTGCTGCATCGCATTCAAGTGGTTGTAGCTTGAGTCCTCTACCCCAGCACAGATGGTGGAACGAATTGTAATGGACCAGTTCGTGCACTTCTTTCCAAGCCCCATGCAGATTTGGGTTGCCCAGGTAAATCCCCAGAATGCCGATGACTCGGTTGGACGGGTCAAATGGAATCAGGGGGTCAATGGTTCCTTGGGGAGGCAACCCACTCCATACTGGGGGTAGAGGTTAAAAAGGGGGTGGACTTCCAAAGTTCAAGAGAGCGACGAAGGTCATGATGAGGGTCTCATCGGGCAATGTAATTTTCTGGAGATGTCACGGCCCAAATCATATAGCTGTCCTTTGTCCCCTGACCACAGAGCAAATGGACTATAGCATGGGACGCCGATGTTTATTCTACATGTATTCGGCTTGCAGTGTGGACTGTCCATCCAGCGAGGGAACCATAGCTTGTCCTGTAAAGGTGAAGGGTAGGAAAATGAAAATGACTAGACTACTAGACTCAGGAAGTTTGCTGACACTCGTGAGGGCCACATTCTCTCTCCAGTTGATCCCTAGGAACAAGATGAGTGTCCGCTTGATTCATTCATTCTGATGCTAAAGACTATCCGGTGGCCAAAGTGGATATTGAGACTGCCCGAGGTACTGAGTCCCACGAGGTCGTCATCTAGGATTTATTGCACCAAATTATCGAAGGCCGAGGCTTAGTGTTGTTTTGGGACTTGTGGCGGTGGTACGGAGACCTTGATTGCTCAAGTAAGAGACGGGGTGGCCCTAAGGAATTCTCACCAACCCCAGGACCTGACGTGTTTCAATTCTCTGTAATGGCAGATGAGGAGGTAGTATCCTCTGAGGCCAACATTCCTGAGATAGGGGTAACTGGGGGAGAGTTTGGATACTCCCATCATGAAGACCAAACTCTAAAAGAACCATTCAAATAGGTAATCGTTATAAATGGCATAGCACAGGAGCCGGGGGCTGACACCAGGTTTCCCTATTTCATGTTGAGTGGGGACTTATTGTTCCGGGTTACTAAGATGAGGGAGCAGATAGTGGAACAAATGTTGGTGCAAGGGCCCTATAGATGCAGGATGTTGGACATGGCCCATTCACAAGTCTTGGTGCCATCTGGGGTGTACAAAACTCAAGAACAGATCTTGTGGAGGTTCTGTTGGCTCAGATGTCACTGAGGAATCCTAATGTTTTGCAAGCCCTGTCCCACCTGCGAGTTAAAGGCTCCCAGATCTCACTTCCAAAATCCCTTCGTGCCACTACCCACTAAAGCATGGTAAGACAGGGACCATGTTTGCTGGTTAAGCCAGAAGGGGATGTTGAAGACGTCAGTAGCTGAAACACTGTCGAAGACTCAAAAACAGCAATGTTGGCTATTGCTGCTGTAGAACCGGGACCTGTTCTCAGATTTGCTGGGGTGTACGGCTGTAATAGAACACAAGGTTCTGACAGAATCCCATGTGCGGGTGAATTCAAAGCACTAACAATTTACAGAGGCCCGCCGAGAACTGATCTCCAAGGAAGTTGAGGGTATACTGAATCTTGGAATCATTGAGGAATCTAAGAGCATGTGGTCTAACCCGATTGACCTTCTTCCAAATCACAATGGAGAATCAGGATTCAGTATTGATTACTGGAACCTGGACAAAGTCTCCAAGTTCGATACATATCTGATGCCGCGTGTTGATGTGCTGATCGAAAGACATGACCTGCAAGATACATAACCACTGTGGATTTAACAAAGGGATATTGGCAAATCCCCATGTCACAAGAAGCCAAGGAGAAGACTGATTCCTCTACGCCCGATGGTTGCTTTCAATATGTCCTGATGTCATTCGAACTGCATGGAGCTTTGGCCACCTTCCAGAGGTCCATGGACTGGATCCTCACACCCACCCCACAAGAATTACACTGCAGCATATATGTACAATATTGTAATCTTCAGCCCATATTGGCGAAGTCATCCGGGAAGAGGTACAGGCAGTGTTTGTTGCACTCAGAAAGGCTAGGTTCTTTTGAAATCCAAAAATGTGCCATGGGGAAAGAAGAGGCGAAAATCCTTGGATATGTAATCAGTGGATGCGAAATCAAAGTCCCCAGATCAATAAAATGGATGCAATCCAGAACTGGCTGAAACCACTCTCAAAAAAGCAAACTAGAGCATTTCTTCGAATTGTGGGGGTACTACAGGATGTTTATTCCAAACTTTGCATGGTGGCCACATCCCTGACCAACCTCCTTAAGGGGAACAAAATAACTCATGGCCAATTGGACATCGGAGGTGGAGATGGTCTTTCAAGAGCTGAAAGTAGTTCTGTGTAAGCAACTAGTCCTGATCATCCCCGACTTTAAGAATGTATTTGTATTCAAAATGAATGCCTCAGATGTCGGATTAGGAGCAGTGCTCTCTCAGGTGATACATAGAGATGAGCATCCTGTTCTCTACCTGAGTAGGAAACTGTCGACATGTGAGAAAAATTGTTTCATGGTAGAAAATAAATAATTGGCCATAAAGTGGGCGGTGGACACATTGGTATACTATTTCTTAGAGCGAAAATTTAAATTAGTGTCAGACCATGCCGCACTCAAGTGGATCAGGAATAAAAAGGGGAAAAATGCTCATGTTACACACTTGTTTCCAACCCTTTAGGATTCCATGTAGAATATAGAGTCAAGAGTTACATGTCCTCCCGAGAATCCCATGTCTAGTGGCAAAAAGGTGCCAAACCCATGACTTTAGGCAGAGGGACAAGGTATGTAAAGTGACTGTCTGACACTTAGTGGTTGGGAGATAAACTTGAAGTAAAGCTTTAGTAGATATAGGATTAAAAGGTGTTAATCGGCCATGACAGATAGATTGTGAGCAACTGATGAGTTGGGAGAGACGGCTGCTCACCATATCTCCACCCCTAGGTGTGTGTATGGAGGTGGGCATATCTCCTGTATTAAACACCTTTGCTAAAGGACTCTAAAGGTACTGCCACACTACACGATCCCGCTAACGATCTCGTTAGCGTCGCATACTAATGAGATCGCTAGCGGGATCGTTATAATATCGCTAGTAGCGGCTTTATTTAGCGATGTCGTTAAGGACGCTATCGCGGTTAGCGATCTCCTTAACGACTTTAGCGGTACAAAATACCGCTAAATCGCTAAATAAAAGGTGCCACACTCAGCGATATATACTTACCAGCGGGACGCCGACGATAAAAATAGCGTCCGGAACGATGTCAGCGACGAACGAGATCACAGCAGGATCTCAGCAGGGGCCACGTCGTCGCTAGATGCCGCACAGAACAACGTCACTAACGAGATCGCTAAATAGTGACGTTTTTTAGCGATCTCGTTAGCGACGCTGTTTAATGTGGCATACCCTTAAGCCAGGCAGGCTAACCAACACTATTGTATGGACTTTATCCTTTATGTTGTACTTTGAGCCAGACAAGGGCTGTATTTGAGTTTCCTGCAATGGCGCTTATGAGGACTGCAATAAACCAGTCAGACTTTAAATAGAAACGGTTCCTGTAAAACCTCAGGTTGCTCCCAAGTGAATAGCTTTGTTACAATACTGTATAGTGTACAGGTAATACAGTGATCACGGGTGATATTATACACTGGAGCTCTGTAAATTGTATGCAGTGTATAGTTTAAGTGTAGAAGTAATACAGTGATCACCGGTGACATTATACATAGGACCCCTGTATATAGTGTATAGTGTAAGTTTGCAAGTAAAACACTGATTAACCAGTGACGTCTCTAGTTGAAGTCCTTGAGCTTCGCTTTTCTTCATCCAGTGCAGACTGCCATCACTTCTTCCAGCCAGGACTTGTCTCTGCAGAAGATAACACACTGTTATCTAGCGTGCTGCTTCCAGCCCACATTCTACACTTTTTCCCCAACTTCTACACTATGTAGGGCAGCACGGTGGCTCAGTGGTTAGCACTGCAGCCTTATAGCGCTGCGGTCCTGGGTTCAAATCCCACCAAGATCTGCAAGGAGTTTGTATGTTCTCACCATGTTTACGTGGGTTTCCTCCGGGTATGCCAGTTTCCTCCCACACTCCAAAGACATACTGATAGGGAATTTAGATTGTGAGCCCCATTGGGGACAGTGATGATGATGTATGTAAAGCGCTGCTGAATAAACTAGGGCTATATAAGCAAAGTATAATAAATAAATAATGAAGAAAAAAGCAACATTGTGTCATCCTGCACAGTAATAGGACCCCCCTCAATTCATCATTTGCTCTCTCCATACCCCACCTTCAAGTCATCACCATTTGTTGTTCCCCATTATCAATTCATAATCATTTGCTGTTCCAGCTCCACTTCTGGTGTCCAGAGTACTTCCGTGCCGGCACGATTACATCATCACGTAAGGCGCCATCACAGAATGGGTGGAGTGAGCACCGAGCTGCAAGTGCTGATGTTCACTTCGCTGACCAGATGTCCTCGGCCACCCACTCCTGCCCCTGGTGCCTGTGAGCAGAAGAAAGAGCTGAATAAATGTGGATTTTTGTGAATCCAAATGAACGTGTATTTTTGTAAACTGCAAGTAGAATTCAACTACACTCGAAAATTATTAGCACACGTCTACTTTTTCCTAAGGAAGGCTCTTCAGTGATAGGAAGTTAATCTATGGGAAAATAAAATAAGTCTTGCACTCATGTATGTAGAGGGCATTTATGCGCAAGTAGATTATATTCAGAGGAAAGTGTGAATGTAGCAGGCCTCCTGTGGCCCATCCAGTCGTCTGTAGCACATTACAGTGAGAGCAATCTACTAACTTTCATATTGTAATAGTAGTCTTCCCTACGTCCGTGCATCCTCACTGCGTCATTGAGAAAGGTAATATCACAGCTTCATTCGCCACAGCACATGGTGACAAGCCTATGTGGAAAAGTATAAACTAGATCATAGATTCCAGCTGACTGATTTAGTTTGCAGCTTTCTTTATGAGATGGTGCCTGACGGAGCGCATGTCTCACTGATCAGATCTGTTCTGATCAAGACAACGAGAAGGAAAATGCTTTTTTTTTTCTTGCTTCATTTGCTTCTGCACAAACACTAACACACCCTCAAATTAAGACCCTAGATGCGCGCTGTAAATGGCTTGTGTGAGCATCCCTGTCACTTCCTGTACAGTCCAGATTTGCCTTCCCCCAGCATGACAAACTGTGCGCTTTCATTGTGCATGGAAATGTGTTGGCAATGGAAACAGCCAATCAGTGGCATTACATCAGTGTGGGTCCGGAGTGCCAATGCAGAAGTCACAAAATCAAATGCTATCACTTATCAAGTTATGCTAATGAGCCTAATAAAAGCTTCTGGTAGTTTGTTCAGGGCTCCACAAGGAACTTAGATATTTAATCAGACAAGAAGAGGCAGTGAGCGGAAGGAAATCCAAAGTGACACACAAGGCACCCTTATTCATTGTGCTCATTTTCCTCTGCCTATACTGTGATCTCATTTATACCAGAGGCTGGCTACTTTTATCATTCCTTAAGGAATTCTACACATTGTCAGTTCTTGAAAGATATATGGTACTGAGGTTACACTCAAAAATTATCGGACTTTATCTAATTACAAGAGAGAGTCAAATGTATTCCACACACTGGTTATATTAAAACTCCTGCTGGCTGCACTGCCGTATCAGTGCTTTCCGTACGAGCTCCCTCGCCCTTCCACGTCCACGACTAATGACAACATTGAGCATGCATGTGAACTAGATCTGATGGATTGAGGAGTGGATTAGGTTCCCTGGAAGAAGTCCTATGAGGACAAAGATCCACGTATGATGGAGAGATGAAGACAGCAATGCATTCATGGCTGACAACTCAACCTAGAATATTTTTTATTAAGGGAACACGAAAGCCTAAAGAGAGCAGGAGATTCTGATGAGAAATTACGTATTTGTCTTTGTGCAGGTGTCTTTTTGACTTCTCCTTGCAAAAAGTGTGAATTCGTGACTTGTACCGTTAATAAAGAGGTAGTATGAAAAAAAAAACACTGCTGCATACTTTAAGCAATATGGACTTGCTGGCAGAACCCTTTCACAAAGTTAAGTTGCAATACCTGGCAAGGCCTGTGAACAAGAATGGGAACTGTTTGTTAAAAAGGAAAAAAAAAGACATTTATTTTTTTAAATCATAAAACACATTTAATTGGTTAAATGTTTTAGTAGATACAACTTTGACTTTTATGTTTATATAAAATATATAAAATAAGGAGATGAATACTACTAAAGTGGTTGGTTGATGTTATACACTGCTCCAAAAAATAAAAGGAACACTTAAATAACACAATGCAACTTTAACTCAGTCACACTTGTGTGAAATCAACCTGTCCAGTTATGAAGCAACACAGATTGTGAATTAATTTCTCCTGTTGTTGTGCAAATGTAATAGACAACAGGTAGAAATAATCAGCAATTAGAAAGACAATCCATATAAAGGAGTGGTTCTAGGGGGGGTGACCACAGACCATTTCTCTGTTCTCATCCTTTTTGGCTGTTGTTTTGATAACTTTTGCATTTTGTCATTGCTCTTACCCCTAGACGTACTGTACAGTAGCATGAAGTGGTGTCTACTACTCACAGAAGTTTCTCAGGTAGTGCAGTTCATCCAGGATGGTACAAGAATATGAGCTGTGGCTAGAATGGTAGCACAGTATCCAGAACATGGAGCAGATACCAGGAGACAGGCTAGTACACTAGGAGACATGGAGGGGGCTTTAGGAGGGCAACAACCCAGCACTAGTACCTCTACCTCCTCCTTTGTGTAAAGAGGAAAATGAGGAACAGTTCCAGAACCATGCAAAATGACCTCCAGCGGGCCACTAACATCCATGTGTCTGGTCAAACTGTCAGAAACAGACTCCATGGGAGTGGTATGAGGGCCCAACATCCACAAGTGCTGGCTTATAGCCCAACGGCATGCAGGGTGATTGGCATTTGCCAGAGAACACCAAGATTGGCAGATTCAACATTGGCACCCTGTGCTCTTCATGGATGAGAGTAGGTTCACACTGAGCACATGTGACATGTGACAGAATCTGGAGACGCCGTGGAGAATGTTGTGCTGTCTGCAATATCCTCCAGCATTACCGGTTTGGCAGTGGGTCAGTAGTGATGTGGAGAGGCATTCCTTTGGAGGGCCACACAGCCCTCCATGTGATAGCCAGAGGTACACTAACTGCCATTAGGTACCAGGATGAGATCCTCAGACCTATTGTGAGACCATATGCAGCTGCAGTGGGCCCTGGGTTCCTTCTAACTCATGATAATGCTAGGGCCCATGTGGCTGAAGTGTGTCAGCAGTTCCTCCATGATAAAGGAATCGATGCTATGGACTGTCCTGCTCGTTTCCCAGACCTGAATCCTATCGAGCACATCTAGGACATCATGTCTCGTTCCATCCACCAATGCCACATTGCACCACAGGAGTAGACTGTGGAGCTGGAGTGTGTCCAGGAGTTGACTGAAGCTTTAATTCAGATTGGGAGGAGATCCCTCTGGAGAACAACTAACTTCTCATCAGGAGCATGCCCAGGCATTCTAGGGAGGTAATACAGGCACGTGGAGGCCACACTATTGAGCATCATTCCCTTGTCTTGCATCATTTCCACTGATGTTGGATCAGCCTGTAGTTTGATTTTCCACTTTAATTTGGAGTATCATTCCAAATCCAGACCTTCATAGGATGATAATCTTGATTTCCATTGATCATTTTCATGTTTTATTGTTCTCAACGCATTTCACTATGTAATGAATAAAGATTTGCAACTGGAATATTTCATTCAGCCATAGCTAGAATGTGGTATTTTAGTGTTTCCTTTATTTTTTTGAGCAGTGTATGTAAATGTAGAATCTTCGACCTCTGGTGTCTGGATCATGTGAAAATAAATATGGATTAATTTCTTTAATTTCTGTATTTTAATCCTTTTATAAATTTTGGGGTCTGATACTTTCCTCATTGAAACCAATATTTGCATAAAATTCTGTTTACTTTCTGCCCAAGAATTATATAAAAAAAGGTTGAAGTTAATGAATGGAAAACTCTTGTCTGCATATAGCCCCCCTTCCTTCCCTTATTTGTGAAAGAGACCCACAAAGTACTGTAAGTCTATTGCCTGGTGAACTTGGGCTGTGTCCTGGGGGAGAGCTGGTGACAGCTGACTCCTATGACCTCTATGTCTGGTGAATTCTCAACGAGATGGAGTCTTGAAAGTTCGATTATTACTGACAGGTTTGTAAGTGAGAGGAAGCTGATCTGTCTGTGGAAAGCTGATAACGTGAGACAAGCTTTAACTGCGAGGCAGTCAGACAGAAGCGGTTCAACGAAAAAAAAATCACAATTTACAGACAATGTGAAATTATAAGTGAAGACAATGTGATGTTTATGTGTAGAAATGGTCATCATTCGCCGTCATGTTCATCTCATCAGTCACAAGGTCGGACTACAGTAATACATGATAAACAGAGGCTCTTCTTGCTGATCAGTAGGCGTTATTGTTACTACTGAGCAATATTGTACCATGCGTGCAACCCATAGCTGCTAAAATGCTGAAATCCAGATGTTCAGAAGCAGCACCACTTTTGTGTATGGACCGTGTCTAGGAATGCAGTCCATCTCATTCACTTCAATAGGACTGAGCTGTAGACCAAGACACACGCCATAGACAAGAGTTGTGCTTCTTATGGGAGAAAATGGACTGGGATCAGAAATGGCTAATGGTCCATTTACACTGGTTGGTATTAGGTCGGTGATAGACTATATCCAGGTCATTCATCACTCATTTACTGGCCTGTTGTATCTGGCCGACGAGCAATGATCATTCTCTCCTAACACAGCATTTTGTGGCAGCACATCACCTGTTTACACAGGGTGAAATGGTGCAGATAAAGGTGATTTTTATGTGCACTTTAAAACATACAAATTACCTGATCAACAAGCGATTTGCTCATTTGTTGGGTGTTTGCCATCATGTTTGCACCAGCAGATACTCGAGAATGAATGTTCATGCAAATATTATGTTCACCAATTATCGGCTAATGTAAAAGACCTACAATAACCATAGCCCAAAAATTGCGTCTTATTCCAATGTGTTATCATTTAATAAAATAATATAAAACAAAAACAAAAAAACCCCTTCACATTGTTTTTCTGCTGGTGCAAAAGCATTGCTTTGCGCAAGGTTATCCCACTGGCAAGAAGCTGCCAGTCATCTGTCATTATGGTTGTCGATATGTGTTAAATGTCTCTTTACATTTCAGGATGACTTTCCACAGTTCTAGTGACAAGGATGAACTGTGATTCCTATGTCCTCCACAAAATACCCTTGTCCCTTTAAGTTTACTACATTAATGTGTTGGAAATGTAATTGAGTACAAGGACCATCTCCCCCCTTTTACCGTCTGTCCCTGTTAATTAGAAGTGCCCATATTGGGGAAATTAACTATGAAATACTAAAAAATGATGAATTATCCCTTGTTTGAAAGTATAAATTAAAGGTTTAGTGTATATAAAATTTGTCATGTTTAATTGCGAGTTCAATTAAAATTCCAGATAATGATGATTTATATGGGTTTCTGTGCAATTTGATATTCATTAGCGGAGCCAGACACACGCCGATATTAGCTCATTTATTATGCTTCCTTTTGTTGAACTAAGCCTCGTGAAAGCAATCTGCTGAAACTTTGCTAAACTCATTCAGCTAAATGAATATTTGGCAGCTGTTGCTGTTATTGAGTTGGTCACCGTGCTTTCGTTTCACTCATTTAGGACATAAATCATACCCAGGGAATGATAAACAGGAGCTGCTCATTACAGAACCATCTAGGGAGGTTATGGCTGACACTACACAGCAACGGCATGACAGGATGCCCCATGACACCAGTTTTCAACCACTTCATCACTAGGAAAAGCTGCACAATGGTTTCCAGGTCGTGAGTCATTACAGTGTGGATTTAACAATTAAAACTAGTAGTTTTCACAAAGCATGCTTCTTTTTCCGAACATTCGTTTTGCTCAACTAGTTTCTTGCAGAATGATCATATTCATTGTTTTGTGTTTTTTCTTTCTCTGTTGATGAGGTGGTCACTGGTATGGCATGAAAAAACTGCAAAATCATGTACAGTGCAGTATGTGTCCCCAAGAGCACTATTGTGGGTCTGTGTCCACTGTCTTGTCCTAGGCTGCAGCCAGCATTAGCTAAACTTTAGAACATCATGTCCCTGTCTGTTGAGCTAGGGACTCTTTTTTTGGGGACCTTGGAAGCATTGAATGCTGCAGTTTAATCTATGATTCCTCTATGATTTCATCTATAGTCTATAAGAGTTAAAGGGGTTGTCCAAAACCAACATATTTATGAGCAATCGATAGCATACTCTAAATAGGGTCTGATTTGTATTGATAGGAGCTGATCTGCACTACCTGGGAGCAGCCACTACACAGTGTACAAAGATGGGCTGCTATGGCTCTTCACATCATTTATATCCATCCTCCACTGTGGCAGATAGCAGCTGATTCAAGGGGTGCCACGTGTTCGAACCACAGCGATCTGACATTGATGACCTATGCTGTGGATAGGTCATCAGTATGTTAGTTCTGGTCAACTTTTAAAGGTGGAGCAAGAAATAACTAAAGTTAGCTCTTTAAGACCTCTTGGGTGTAAACCAGCAGGTATTTGTCATTCATTAGAAAATAGAGATAAGCAAATGGTTTAGCTGCTAATCAAATTTGTGTTGAATTGTAGTAAATTCATTTGACCTGGTAAATTTGATCAATTTGTGATGTTTGATTTGCACAAATTGCAAATGAAATTCTCTCCGCCATTTTACAGATTGCACAAGTTTGCTTTAGGCAGAGAAATCTCACATCCCCTCCGCCTTGACCTCGCTGGATTCACCATAATGCCTTACAGCTATCACATCACATGGAACTATTATACTGTCTAAAAGCTGTGGCAGGGAATACAGCAGCCATTTTAAAGTGAATATAGACAGTGAGAGAACATCAGAGCTCTAAACTTAGCAATAGAGAATGGGAAAGAAAGCCCATGAAAATTGGACAAACACTAGAGACATTGTGCGTTGTATAACTGCAGCAGTGAAGAAGACTAGTGAAGTAGTCTGAGAATAGTACCAAGATTCAAATGAAAGAGAGGAGAGGAATCAGTGGCATTATACTTAATCACACAATGATATAATGTAGCTTACAGCTGTACTGCTGAATTTAATTACTCATCTTTTTATTCATCAAGCAGAAGTGAGTATAAACTCACAGTGTCTGGAAGAAAAAGTGTGTTTGTCACAAGTGACTGTACAGAGTTTTAGAAGTAGCAAAAAAAAGCGCAAATAGGATCTTAACTGGTTAAAAATATGGGGTGCACGGGGGAGAGGTACGCTCACCTTCTTTTTTGCAACAAAGCAATATGTAAAAAGCATGGATCAGCTGCTGCAGGACACGGGTCCAAAGACTGAGGATAATGGTGAAACTGGGCGTATGTGTCCAAATCTGTGCATCTTTATCAGCAGAGCAGATTTGGACACACACACCCGGTTTCACCATTGTACAGAGTTTTTGCATTTATTGTTCATGATCTTTTTGGAAATGGGGAAATAATTGAGTTAAAAAATAACCCCAAAATAAAATTAAAATTCAGACATTTAAATGTGACTGTGTGTTATTGTATAGACGTCAAATCTGACATCTGTACACACCACAACTATGGACTATTGCTTCAATTGGTATTCGATTGTGGACTAGGCTACTAGCATTTCTTCGCTATTCTTTTTTGGAAAGGGGGAATAATTGTGTTAAAAAATAGCCAAAAAAGTTTTACAAAATCCAGACATGTAACTTTGTTTTTTTGCACACAGAGATAGTACCCAAATTTGACATCTGTATGCACCACACCAATACTGCGACCTATTGCTGGATTACTTTTTTTAGATCTGTTCCTATCATTTCTTGTTAAGTCATTTTGGCAAGGTGGGAATAATCGTGTTAAAAAATAGAGCCCAAGAAAAAGATAAACAAAAATACAGGCATTTACAGTCATGGCTGAAAGTGTTGGCACCCTTGAAATTGTTCCAGAAACACAAATATTTCTCCCAGAAAATTATTGCACTTAGGCCTCTTTCACACATCAGTTTTTCAGCGTCAGTCGCGATGCGGCGTCTCGCCTGATTGCCGGATCCGGTTTTTGAAATGTAAAACCGGATGCAACGGATCCGGTTTTTGGCCGGATTATTCTAACGGAACCGGCGGAAAACCGGTTCCGTCTCATCCGGTGTATCCATTTTTTTATCTGTTTTTTGATGGATTACGCCGGATCCGGTATTTAAAAATGCCCTTTTTGGGGTTCAAAACATGATTAGCTACTGAAAACCTATATATACACTGTTCCTGTATATACCTATATATACACTGTGGGCTGGGCTACAAAACAAAACCAGACAAAAAAAAACGGATCCGGACGCTGGATCTGTCAAAAACTGGATCCGGCGCATTGCGACGCTCATAGACTTTCATTGTAAAAAAAAGCCGTATGCGCCGGATCCTTTTCGCTGAAGACAAAAAACGTTACATGAGACGTTTTTTCCAGATGCCGGATTGAGACCAGACGCTGGATCCGGCGAAAAACGGACGCGCCGCATACTAATGCGGCGCAATCCGGCACAAATGTTAGTCTATGGAAAAAAAACGGATCTGGTTTTATTTTTTACCGGATCCGGTTTTCAGAAAACATGCCGGAACTCGCCTGATTGAAAAAACCTGATGTGTGAAACAGGCCTTACACATGTTTTGTTATACACATTTATTTCCTTTTTGTGCATTGGAACCACACAAAAAAACAGAGAAAAAGGCAAATTGGGCATAATTTCTCACAAAAAAACACAAATGGGCAGAACCAAATTGTTGGCACCCTCAACCTAATATTTGTTTGCATACCCCTTGGAATAAATAACTACAATCAATTGCTTCTTATAACTATCTAGAAGCTTCATACACCTCTCAAATGTAATTTTGGACGACTCTTCTTTTGTAAACTGCTGGTCTCTCATATTTGAAGGACGCCTTCTTCCAACACCAATTTTAAGATCTCTTCACAGGTGTTCAATGGTGTTTAGATCCAGACTCATTGCTAGAAGACCCATGGCTCAGGATGCAAACCCAGCTTTCTGACACTGGGCACTTCATTTCGATCCAAAATCTTTTGCCAATCTTCAGATTTCCTGATGACTTGCACATAGTCAAGTCACCCAGTGCCAGAGGCAGCAAAACAACTCCAAAACATCTCTGAACCATATTTGACTGTAGGTACTGTGTTCGTTTCTTTGTGGGCCTCACTCCATTTTCAGTAAAGAGTAGAATAATATACTTTACCAAAATGCTATATCTTGGTTTCATCTGTGCATAAGACAAATTCCCAGAAAAAATTTGGCTTACTCATATACAATTTGGCAAACTGCAGCCTACCTTTTTTATGTGTCTGTGTCAGCTGTGGGGTCCTCCTGGGCAGAGATGGGTAGACCCCTGGATGAGCAGGTTCAGCCAAACAGTTAAACAAAAGTTTAGGTTCGGGTACCAGAAACCGAACCCTGACCCCATTTACTTGAAGGGGGGGCCGAACATCCAGTGTTTGCCACTCTGTCATATGCATGACAACGTGGCAAACAATGCCTCTTATCGGCGGTAAAATCATTAACGCCAGTCAGACAGCCGCAGTTCCTACGCTGTCACGTGAGCCCGCAGCTGCGATCGGAGGTAAAAAGTTTACTTCCAGTCACTGGTGTCAACTTATGGCACTACTACTTCCATCAGACTATGCCTGCTGCTGCTAATAACAGCGAGAACAGGCACGGATGATGGGAGTATTCGTAAAATGTCATGGGTTCCCTCGTATTTATGATAACCAGCCAGGCAAAACTGACAGCTGCTGGCTGCAACCCTCAGATGTCAGCTTTTGCAAGGTTGGTTATCAAGAATAGAGGGGTCCCCACGCCTTTTTTTTTTTTACAAATTATTTAAATAGTTTTAAATAGTATGGGGTCCCCCCACATTTTTAACAACCAGCTAAGCTAAAGCATACAGCTGTGGGCTGGTATTCTCAGGCAGGTAAAAGGCCATGGATATTGGCCCCCCAGTCTAAAAATAGCATTTTCTCCAGGTAGCTGCACTTTCAGTAAAGTGACTGAACAGCATTATAATGCTTTTTTACGTGCAGACCAAATCTATATCTGTAGGTTAATAGCTTTTTTTCTGAGATGACAATTTCCCTATAACTATATTATTTTAGCTGTTTTTAGACAGACTGTGCCTTCTCTTGAAATTGGAGTGAAGTAAATGTAGAGAAAAAATGTGGCGGAGAAGGAGGGGATGTGTGTTCATACATTTGCATACTATCTTGGTGACCGACTGACCAGAGTAGTCCGCTCCATAGCCTTCAAAAATGGCTACCTATTACTGCATCATTTTCCAGTGGTTTCAGTAGAAATAGAGACATATTCTGCTGCTATAACAAGTGAAATACTGTAGAATTATGAAATGGGAACATTCATAGCGAATTTTTATTATTTAGAGACATGCACTTGAAATTTAAATGTCTCAAAGTGCGAAAATGAATGTGTTTTTCTCATTTAATAGTTGCACTGTCTTCTAGACTATGAGCTTCCCACATATTACTATTGTTGGAGGGGTTGCTCTACGGCTGAGTTATTTTACACTGTTTCACTTCCGCTGCTGAACAAGGTAGTCCAGTTTAATGCTAATAAATGCTTATTTTGCACTTCTCTTGGGATATTTCTGCCCCTAGAGGAATACTAAGCTTCTTGAAAGAGAATGATTGTGGCGGGGCTGCCTCGATGTAGGCCAGGCTGAAATGCAAGAAAATTATTAAGTAGAAAAGGTAATTCCTCCTCAAACTTGAATGGTCCTTATTCATTTCCTCAGATTACCATCAAATTTATGTCCCCAGCACAAGCTGCATTATTGAGTTTCACAGATAGATTCCTTTTGCTTTCATTGTCATCGTCGGTGGAATGACATTCTCCTACGTGTCTCCGCTAATGCCTCAAAATTACTTCATCTGCAAATGTAACAATTGAGCAGATCATTTTAATAAGATTCGCTCTGACTTCAGACTCAGCCGTCTCCCGTTCTTTTATAGAATGCAAATTGTAACCTGTTTTTAAAGCCACGCCATGCAGTGAACTTTAATGGGATTTGACAACATCATATTAGGCACAACAACTACGCATAATGTACCGAAAAATTGGACGTGAAATTGGGAACATAGCAGAGAACAAAGTAAATTTACATGGTTTGGTGGTTTGAATGTCTGATATCATATTCTCTCATGCAAGCCCCATAAAAAAGCAAGGGGATTTAAGAATGGATATCAGCAGAAAGTGCTTTTAAAGGGTGAGTTGATGGATAGCTTGTCAGAAAAAATAATTGCATTGGATTGGAAAGTGGGTATGCGTGCCGAGGGGGGAGAGAGGGAGAGCGGGGAGAGGTTGATGGGGAATGACAATAGTCTGTCAAGACACAGTGGCTGCCCGGAGAAGTGTGAAGCCAGAACGTTGCGGTGGCAAAGGAGAGCAGGCTGTCAGAGCGGGAAAGTGGCTTTAATACCTTGAAAAGCAAAGGAATCCAACTGTCAGCCTTGCTCAGCGACGCTGAAAGTGGGAGAGAACATGGCATAAAGTTAGAGCCATTAAGTGGGCAAAAGGAGGGGGGGAAAGCTGCAAGTAGATGGTAGACAGAGCAGGAAATAGTGAGAGTCAACTACATGTGGCCGCTGAGCCCACTCAGAAATGTGTATGTACACAGAATATGATGGGAACAACTTCACAACATTATTATATATGAGAGCAGGGGGTATACGCAAGCAGGTTGTGTGCGTTATTGGGGACAATTAGTGATTACAATGGGCCTGAGTCCTTATTTTATTTATAAGTCACTTTGCTATTTTTTGTCTTGCGGTGGTGGTCTTCATTGATGTTTTTTTGTGCCCAATTCTTCAAAATGATGCACATGTTTAGGAACTAATGAGAAATGCTTTTTATTTTTGTCTTCAACATTTTTTGTGTCTTTTTTACAACAAAAAGTTACACGTCCCATTAAAATGTCGCGCACAACTCTGCCATATGCACAAAAAATTACCCCGTTCAAAAAAAACAAAATCACTCCAGAGAGATACAAAAGTACATTTGTGCAAAAAAAAATGGTGACTTTGGTGAAAAATCGTAATTGGTGAATCGGCTGCAAACATTTAGGCTTCCCAAACCTTGCCCACAATGGCATACATAAAAAAATGACCAATAGATACAAGTAGACTTCAAGAAAGGAGCAAAATAAAAGAAGAATTTCCGCAAGTTAAAAACAGGCTACACACAAATACATGTCAGACACAATAATAAATCGGGCCAGTGTCTGTAAATTGCTACAGAATATGTTGGTGATATATAAGTAAGTGTGATAACTAAATAAATAACAAATATATAATAATCTAATGAATTAAAATATGCTAAAATTACAGGCTTGAAGCCAAAGAGAGCAATTGTAAAGGACGAAGTAGATGTTGCCTCGGGTAAGGACAGTGTGACGGCCGAGTAATTCACAGTTGTAAATGTAGCATTGCGATGGAGCTTGTTACATGTGTACGGAGGGCAGGGATGCAGCTAAGGCCCCAGCACTGCCGAGATCCGCATGAATCCTGGGCCTGATACAGTAGAGCGCGCGCAGACGCCGACTATAGCCGTATATTATGTGCTCGCTATCTATACATATAGCTATAATAAACGGCACTCTGCATGTAAATAACAAATTGTTTGTGAGAACAGAGAGGGGGAGGCAGATTAGAAAAACAATTTACCAATCTTTGTCTCTTGTCACAGTGTAAACTTCCCCAGTAATGTGAAGGAAAGTGATAGCTGGCTTTTAGCGCACTCTGCGTGTCTCTCACCCACCTCCAAACCCAATAAATAAGCGATTTTACCTTGTTGTTGTCATTATGCTGTGTGAATGAGGCAAATAACACTTTAAAGCAGCTTAGCTGCAGACATCTTGCTGTGCTGGGACTTAATACACGGTGATTGCGCTGATCTGGGTGTGGGTACAAGCATCATGAATTTACCATCCGGGGCTCACGAGGGTCACCTCAGTATTACAGACTCTGACGGCACAATTTTGGCTTCTGTTTGTTCTTGCTCTTCTCCTTTGGAAATCACAAATTACAGTAACAAATTGTTTCCCTAAGCAGCGCAGTTTCCATCTCCTGGCGTTTGTTAGCCTCGTTTTTAAGGAGCTATTTAACTATTTAGCAATGGACTTTTATCCAGCAAGTTTAACCTTTCTAATATGCTTTCCAGGATGGAGTGATTCATCACACTTGTCTCAGTAATTGCCTTTGTTGTGAACCCTGTAACACATTATCGTATTGCAGACGCATGATCTGCGGAGTTTATTAATTACTGGCTCTCGCTAACACGGTGTATGATGATGTTTGGGAAAAAGCTGTCTCTCAATCTGTTACCTTTAAATAAGGGCAGTCGGAGCTTCGTTGCGCAGCTTTTGCCAATCCTGCAAGTTTTGAGAATGTGTTAAGCTGAGCTTACATGTTACAGTCTTATGTGTCTTCCAATTAATTCTTACCGTGTTTAGCAATCATTGAGTAAATGAGCTGAAATAATCGCTGCCATTGTAATTGAAATGAAATTGACATTTTGTCTTCAGATAAGCCAAATTGTGGCAATGGCTGCTTGTCTAGTCATCACTGGCCCACCAATGTCACACTGCAATAAGACACTATTCACAACCTGCTGAAAACGTGCTTTGTGTAAGCAATGGCCGACTATTTGCTATCATTGTGATCGCTTT
>VIAB01000447.1:315591-339701 GCA_009801035.1 Oophaga pumilio
CTGTGTCAGAGGGTGGTCTGTGTCGGCACAGTAATTGTGTTATTCTCAGCTTTACAGAAGGACGATATCACCATAGAAATGTTAAGAATAATAGGCATCAGTTACCACAACTGTCTACAAGGAAAACTGTTGCTCATAGCAACCAATCACAGGTCACCTTTCATCTTTAAACAGCTCTGGTGAAATGAAAGATGCTTAGAGATTGGGTGCTATGTGGAGTGGGCATGGCTTGATACACACAAACACAAACATACACACATACACTCATTTTTATATATATAGATTTGACTATGGGATTGGTAATAGAGGCATCTTATTGATGAATTCCATTACTAATCCCCCCAACTATTACCCCATATGCCACCGCTACAGGGCTGTGGGAAGAGCAAGGCTATGTGCCAGAATTGGCGCATCTTTTCTGGGATGGCTGCAGGCTGATGTTTGTAGCCAGGGGGGCCAGTATCCATGGCCCCTTCCTAGGCTAAAAATATCTGCCCGCAGCTGTCTGCATAGCTATTGCTGGCTATAAATTATAGGGAGACCCCACTCCATTTTTTCCCCTAAATAATCTTTTATTATTTACATACATGTCCGCTAATTTGTACACACACTCTACTAATTGTATTGGTCACTAACATCTATATATCTACCTATTCTGCATCTATTTACTGTATGTAAACCATGTCTTATATCTTGTCGGCTCCTGCTCTGATTTTACAGAAGTCGACAAATGAATTACCGGCTATTCTTCTATCTATCTATCTATCTATCTATCTATCTATCTATCTATCTATCTATCTATCTATCTATCTATCTATGCGATATAAATACATATATGTATGTGTGTGTCACTGACGTGTATATATACACTGCTCAAAAAAATAAAGGGAACGCTCAAATAACACATCCTAGATCTAAATTAATGAAATATTCTCATTGAATACTTTGTTCTGTACAAAGTTGAATGTGCTGTCAACATAATCACACAAAAATCATCAATGGAAATCAAATTTTTGAACCAATGAAGGTCTGGATTTGGATAGACCCCCAAAATGAAAGTGTAAACAAGTCAAAATGAAAATCAAAACAAGACAAAATTAAAGTGGAAACAAGTCAAAATGATGCTCAGTATTGTGTGTAGCTTCCACGTGCCTGTATGACCTCCCTACAACACCTGGGCATGCTCCTGATGAGGTTGCGGACTCCTGGACAGTTGCACCACAGACTCCTGGACAGTCTGTGGTGCAACGTATTGGTGGATGGAGCGAGACATGCTGTCCCAGATGTGCTCAATCTGATTCAGATCTGGGGAATGGGAAGGCAAGTCCATAGCTTCAATGCCGTCATCTTGCAGGAACTGCTGACACACTCCAGGAAACATGAGATCAGTTATTGTCCTGCATTAGAAGGAACCCAGGGCCAACCGCACCAGCATATGGTTTCACAAGGGGTCTGAGGATCTCCTCTCGGTACCTAATGGCAGTCAGGCTACATCTGGTGAGCACATGGAGGGCTGCATGGCCCTCCAAAGAAATGCCTCCCCACACCATTACTGACCCACTGCCAAACCGGTCATGCTGAAGGATGTTGCAGGCAGCAGGTTCACACTCAACACATGTGACAGACGTGACAGAGTCTGGAGACGCTGTGGAGAGCGACCTGCTGCCTGCAACATTCTTCAGCATGACTGGTTTGGTAGTGAGTCAGTAATGGTATGGGGTGGCATTTCATTGGAGGGCCACACAGCCCTCCATGTGCTCACCAGAGGTAGCCTGACTGCCATTAGGTACCAAGATGAGATCCTCAGACCCATGGGGAGACCATATGCTGGTGCGATTGGCCCTGGGTTCCATCTAATGCAGAACAATACCAGACCTCATGTGGCTGGAGTGTGTCAGCAGTTCCTGCAAGATGAAGGCATTGAAGCTATGGACTGGCCCGCCCATTCCCCAGACCTGAATCCGATTGAGCACATCTGGGACAGCATGTCTCGCTCCATCCACTAACGTAACGTTGCACCACAGACTGTCCAGGAGTTGATGGATGCTTTAGTCCAGGTCTGGGAGGAGATCCCTCAGGAGAACATCCGCAACCTCATCAGGAGCATATGCAGGTGTTGTAGGGAGGTCATACAGGCACGTGGAGGCCACACACAATACTGAGCATCATTTTGACTTGTTTCCACTTTAATTTTGTCTTGTTTTGATTTTCATTTCGACTTGTTTACACTTTCATTTTGGGGGTATCTCCAAATCCAGGCCTCCATTGATTCAAAAATTTGATTTACACTGATGATTTTTGTGTGATTATGTTGACAGCACATTCAACTTTGTACACAACAAAGTATTCACTGAGAATATTTAATTAATTTAGATCTATGATGTGTTATTTGAGTGTTCCCTTTATTTTTTTGAGCAGTGTATATGTATTCATGGTGCGAGTGCTGTGCGATTTTTTTTCTCGCATCCATTGACTTGCATTGGTGAGTCTCGTCCGAGATACAAAGCAAATCGCAGCATCACAGGAGGTGCTCGTAGAAGTGGCACTGCAGGGTGATGCTGCAAGCCCCATCCCAGGCTGGTAGAAGGAGGTGTTCGGCGGTACACAGCAGTGCGGTGGCTCCGCCGACATTTTGTGAAAGCCCAAAACCCCTGCAGTTCCATAGTTTCAATGCTTTGGAGACCAGGCAAATGGCCACCGGAGGCGGCTTATGCACAGATTTCGATCTCGTTAGACGAGATCTTGGTGCCAAGATATCAATATGCGCATGAGCCACCTCCAGTGGCCATTTTCCCAAAGTTCATTGCATAGAAACCATGGAAGTGCAGGGGTTCCAGGTTTTCACAAAATGTCAACGGAGTCCCTGAACCTCCAAGCACTGCCGACCACCCCCCTACTACAGGGCTGGGACTTGCAGCATCACCCAGCAGCATCGTACTTCCAAACACCCTCTCCTCCAAGCCCAGGGCCCGTATTATCGTCCGACTCCTGCCGCTGAGGCCCTCCCCCGGGAATGGTACATTCGGTCTATAAGACGCACATCCATTTTCCCCTAAAAGTTTTGGCCAAAAAGTGTGTCTTATAATCTGAAAAATACAGTATATGGTTCCAGCTACCCAACAGTCACAAGTACCATGTATTCTAACAAGCTGAGCGCCTGTGCTCCTATCAAATGAACATTTTTATACTCTGAGACTAAACAATCAGGGTTTGTAGAAAGGACATTCTCACAGAAGCTTTGTGGCTTGTCAAAAAGCATTCTAGCAAATTACAGTCTCACTTTTTTTTTATCATTTTCTTTCAACAGTGGTTTCCCCCTTAGTTGTCTTCCATGATGTCCACTTTGGCCAAAACAGTGACTGATGGTGCTGTCTGACACTGATGTACCTTGACCTTGGAGTTCTTCTCTAATCTCTTTGGAAGTTGTTATGGGCTCTTTGTTTACCAGTTGTAATATCCGTCTTTTCAATTTGTCCTTAGTTTTCCTCTTGCAGTCCCATAGATCTTCAAGTTCTGAATAATATGTGCAGCTGTAGTAACAGGAACATCAAGCTGTTTGGAGATGGTCTTATTACACTTACCAGTAACATGTATGCCTATATTTTCTTTCTAATCTCCATAAGACATCTCTATCGTTAACTTTCTTTGGTCTATGTTTAGTGTGGCTACATCATGATACTAAACAAGCCCAGTGATTACTTTTCACCCTTTAAATAGTCATTAGTGATATGCAGGGCCGCCGTTAGGGCATTACTACCATTACTACTGTATGGGGCCCGGCGAGCAATAGCAAAAAGGATGGCCCGGACGCGCTGGCAGCCCAGGTCCCTCTCTTGCTTCAGCTCGCTGGGCCCCAGGCGCAATAGTTAGGAGCCGCTGCAAGCCAGATGCATTACAACATTGCGGTGATTTAAAGATACACCTACAGTGTTGTTAATGCATCTGGAGGTCAGAAAGCGGTGCTGTACCTTTAAGCCGCAGCAGCAGGCCCGAGTGCATCATGTTCCTGACATAGTACGCCAGTCATGTGAAAAGCTGTGTGCTCTTCTTCATTTTGGAGCAAAGCAGCATGCCACGTTCATGGGAGACAGGAGGCATTGATGGCGGCGGGCAGGCAGAGGAGGTGGGCAGTGTGTGAGGACTTGGAGGAGGCTGCAGAGGAGAATGAGGTGAGGGGAGGCTGCTGAGGGGCGTGAGGAGAAAGGAGACTGCTGAGGGGAGTGAGGAGGTTGCTGAAGGGAGTGAGGAGAAAGTAGGCTGCTGAGGGGAGAGAGGAGGCTGCAGAGGCGAGTGAGAAAGGAGGCTGCTGAGGGGAGTGAGGTAAAGGGAGCCTGCTGAGGTGAGTGAGGAGAAAGGAGGCTGCTGAGAGGAGTGAGGAGAATGGAGACTGCTGAGGTAAGTGAGGTGAAAGGAGTCTGCTGAGGGGAGTTAGGAAAGGGGAGGCTGCTGAGGGGAGTGAGGAGAGGAGAGGCTACTGAGGGAAGTCTGCATCCGGCAGGGTGAGGCTGTTGAAGGATGTCTGCGTCCAGCAGGGTGAGGCTGCTGAGGGATGACTGCGTGCGGCAGGGTGAGGCTGCTGAGGGGAGACTACTGAGGTGAGTCTGTGTCCGGCAGGGTGAGGCTGCTGAGGGAAGTCTGTGTCCGGCAGGGGGAGGTTGCGTCCGGCAGGGGGAGGCTGCATCTGGCAGGGGGAGGCTACTTACAGGAGAGAGGAGAGGCTGCTGAGAGAAATCTACGTCCAGCTGGGGGAGCTGATGAGGGGAGTCTGTGTCCTGCATCCGACAGGGTGAGGCTGAGGAGGTGGCGAGTCCGACCAGGGCTAGTCAACGAGGAGTGGCGGCATCAGTTGCATTTTAAAAGGGTGCCAACCTCTGTGGAAAGGTAGGAACAAGAGTAGTTGACAAATACAGTGATCCCCTTAGTTTGACTGCTTGATATTTTTTTTTTGATTTTCACTTTTTGAGTTCTCAGATTTTGGAGTGTATTTACAGTATATTCTAGAATTTATAGGTTTTTAATGAATAGCAGTAAGGAGATTTTTTGGTAGTGTATAATTGTTGACTATATATGCAGTAATATACACTGTTTACATTAATTAACCCCTTAACACCCGATGATGTGCAGTGTCCATCACTGGATGCCTGATCATCGCCGGAGCCCGCACATTTTCCGGCATATGACAGCTGATCTCATCAGCTGCCATGTGCCCCTAACAGACGCTGGTGGAATCGCGATCCACCCACGGCTGTTAAAATGTTAAATGCCGCTATCAATGTCCGACAGTGGCACTTAACATGCACAAGCCAGAAGCGCGTCGCAAACCATGCCCATTAGCGCCCATGTCATATGACCATGGGCCACTGATGGGTTGGCATGACAACCCGGGGTCTGCAGCAGACCCCTGTGGTTGTCATTGCCCCTCTGCTATGAGCGTCACCTAGTGGTCAGTGCTTATAAGAAGTGAGCATTTCTGCTACATAGAGCAGGGCTGCAGCACTGCTATGTGTAGCAGAGGCGTTCTGATAATTGCAGCTTCTAGTCTCCCATAGAGACTATTGAAGCTAATAAAAAGTGAAAAAAAAGTTTTTTAAAAAATGAAAAAATATAAATGTCTAAATCCCCCCCCATTTAAAATAAAACAATAAATTAAAAATAAAAACTACACATATTTGGCATTGTCGCGTTCAGAATTGTCCGATCTATCAATATATAAAAAGAATTAATCCGATTGGTAAACAGCGTAATGCGAAAAAAATACAGCAGAATTACTTTTTTTTTGGTCGCTGCAACATTGCAATAACAGGCGATAAAAAGATCATATCTACACCAAGATGGTATCAATAAAAAAGTCAGCTTGGCGTGCAAAAAATAAGCCTCCATCCAGCCCCAGATCACGAAAATTGAAGACGTTATGGGTCTCGGAAAATGGCAACTTTTTTTTTCTCTTTTGACAAAATGTGAATTTTTTTTTCACCACTTAAATAAAGAACCTATACATGTTTGGTATCTACGAACTCGTAATGACCAGGAGAATCATAATGGCAGGTCAGTTTTAACATTCAGTGAACATGGTAAAAAAACAACTAAAAAACAATTGTAGAATTCCACTTTTTTTTGCTATTTCTTTGAATTTTTTTCCAATTTTCCATTACACTACTTGGTAAAAGCAATCATGACATTCAAAAGTACATCTCATGCCGCAAAAAACAAGCCCTCACATTGGCATATTGATGGAAAAATAAAAAGTTGGTATATAAGATTGGGAAATATCTTAATTATTATGGCAGTGTATTATTGGAAGGGAGAAATTGGTCTGCGCTCGCACTGCAGTGCATGGACTGGACGCCGTCCATGCACTGCGGTCTGATCGCAGACCAATATCCACTGACAGCTTCTATAAATGTACAGAAAACCAAATACAATAATCTGCAATCAGAAATACAGATTAAAAAAAAGTCACAATCTGGTTTCAATTATTTTAAAAAATGTATGTGACACATTCCTTTAAAGAACAAATGTTTAATAGGTTAGAGGAGAGTAGGGCCTGGCCAGAAGCGTCTACCTTGTCATGGTGGCTGCTTAAAAAGGCTCCTTAAAAAATCTTTTGACCAAAACAAAAGCTGCTGGCTATGTATGTGATCTAGTGTTCAATGGGAACTGCTAATGTGTGATTGGTGAGGATGTGGTGCAGAAGTTTAGCTTTTCCAAGAGTGGGCGGTGGGACTGTGGAAGATTCAAAGGGTGGAGGCAGAGCTAGGGTGGAGCCTGGGAGAAGTCTCAAGGGAGCCCAAAAATTTGGACAGTATGAAATTCCTAGTGGCAGCCCTGGTGATATGAATCACAGGGCACACCTTAGTTTAACATGTCCCTATGGTTAAGTTATTTTCATTCTTTTCTATTAGTCATTTTTGTCCGGACCATTTTCATTAGTTTTGTTTTTTAGTCTTCTGTTGAACCAACCATATTTCAAAAGCAATGTTTATTTCAGTGACCATAATGTGTTTTACTTACTATAACAGAAGGGTACAAACAATTTTGTCCACGAGTGTAAACTGTACTACCTGATTCTAAAATAAATTCAGTGCATAAGACATCGCTCTCTAAGCAGAAATGTAATTTTATTGGAAAAAAGGTGAAAACACAATGTGACTTCTAATGATGTCAATTAGATGTTTTACACAACAGAAGAATGCCTGTAAGTGTCTTTAACCAATGTATACGCCTTCATTTTGGAAGATATGTTGCATGTTATAAAATATAATGACTCAGATATACTGCTATGACTTTATTGGAAGTAGTTTGTCAATTTGCTTATACTTTCAGGTGCTTGGATTCTCCTACTGAAGTAAATATAATGCTTCCTGTCCATAACATTAGACCTTTGAAGAGCTTGACTCCTGCAATGTTGGCAAGCAAAAAGTACATCTGCTTCCTCATTATCATAAGTGCTGAGCAGAAAGGAAAGAGTTTTCATTAATAGAGAAAAGTAATTTATATTTCTTTACATTAATACTGATAAAATGAAGCAGCTTGGGTCAATAAATCTTAGTAGAGCTGCAAATTCTTTGATTCTAATTCTCAAGTTTTCAAGGTTCCCAGTGGACTAAGGCCACGGGTTCTTTACATGTTACAGGGCTGTACAGGAGTTACCAGAACTCCCCAGCTCTGACCATACTCAAAGCTAGTTGCAGAAGTTACACTATACTCCTACGCACCTAGAAGGACTCAGACACTTTGTGAATATTTTCTCAAGTGTAGTGGAAGCAGCATTACACACATCTGATATGTAGTCATCAGTAGATGAGACCCTTTGTTTAGTCTTTTAGCCTACACAGCATCCTGTCCTTAACATGGCCTCTGACAGAGGAGGATCTGAGCCAACATATCCATCAAATAAACACACCACACATGGAAACTGGTGCTGAATGCTGATAAATCTCTATCAGTGACCATGCTTATGACCAGAGGGCCGGTCCAAAGGAAACTTTACTAGACAAGTAGGCAGTACTTCACAAAGGAGGAAGGTGGCTCAGCTCTGCTGTTATTTTAGAAAGTGACTAATAATGCTTTACAACAAAGTTGTGAAAATAACCCCTCTAATGTACTCATTTCAGATGGTTGTAAAGGGTTATTCCTATCTTCCTATATATTCCTATCTAGGCTGGACAGACATCTGTCTGGGATGATTTAGTGAATCCTGCTTTGAGCAGGAGGTTGGACCAGATGACCCAGGAGGTCCCTTCCAACTCTACAATTCTATGATTCTATCTTAACATTTGAGTATAGTCAGATAGTCCTTACAAAAATAAGCACGGTTGTAATTTACTGCTTAACAAAATTTACTGCCTTTTTTGTGATAGTAACACTTTTCTTTGCACCTCGTTTGCCTAGGAGACCTGCCACCACTGCTAACTTAAAAGCACAGAGCTGAAGGTGCAGCTTACGAGATAACCTCGCACTCCAGCGATGTTGGTGGGCTTCAAAACATTGCTTATGGGCTAAACGAAAAGGTGGCTGTAAGCACTGTGCATGTTTGGCCTGTCTAGCTGTGTCAATCTGTCTACAAGACAATGAGCTATAAACAGAAGAAAAGTGTAAAGATCTCATGAACGGTTGAAAATTTTAATAAGCAGTAAATTGCAAAACTGCTTGTATTTACAGTACTTATTTATGAAAATGGGAATAACTCTTTAACTGACGCGGTAATAATGATGCCGATCCAGGTTTGACCTTGAGGATCAAATGACCCACACTAAGAACATTTTAGGGGTTTATGATGGTTGGGATTTGTGATTGTGTGTAGCAGCTTCAATGGAGAAAAGAATTTCATTATTAAGAGTATAATGTCTA
The DNA here is from genome assembly GCA_009801035.1 of Oophaga pumilio. Lineage (NCBI taxonomy): Eukaryota > Metazoa > Chordata > Amphibia > Anura > Dendrobatidae > Oophaga > Oophaga pumilio. The sequence continues at coordinate 324,442 of VIAB01000447.1, forward strand.
TATTGCACTCGAGACAGAATGAATAACCTTGTGTTTCATCCTGAAGATACAACATTCTTGGGGGTGGAAAGCAGTTAAATGATTCTGCGCTCTTCATTTTACTAATCCTGAAAATGCACCAGGTTTCTGATGTTAAATACTAAATACTGAATCATTTAATATGACTGTGCGTCAGGGTTTCCTCTTAGTAGTGGTGTTACTGAAGTCAAAGGCCGTTCCGTAAATTCCTGGTATGTGTGCAGTTTAGCCATCGCCCTCTTTCATACTCTACTTTTCTGCGTTGGTAGAAGAACATTGTTTTGAACATGTGCCATGTAACGTATCTGGCGGCTCATCTGGCCATTTGTTCTCTGCAAACCAAAGTGCTGAAAACAGTGTCTCTATGGTTGAGTTAAATGGTTTTTCCCTCTCAGCCCTGAATGGTGTTATTTTGTGTCCTCACTTTCTACCATTATCTGACCCCAAGTTATATTTTTTCTGAATGACAATGGAAGTAATTGAAAACGCTGATTGGCAGTACAGTTAAGTTGTCAACACAAGCGTTTAATTTGTCAGTGGGACTTGTTAAATTGTCAAAAATCATATAAAAATTTCCCTCCTCCAGTCACTGATGATATACATTATAGATATGTACAAGTTAAATTGGCCATTTTGGAGATAAATGTACTGTAGAAAAAAAATAAGAAACGTGTTGTGTGAATTTTTTCTTAGTTTCAGACCATTTTTTTTTTGTTGAAAAGCCTTCACAGCTATATTTGCCGTTCTAGGCTGCCGCATTGTGTTCATCATACTTGTATTATAGGTTTGCACAGTCGTCAAGCCAAGGCTTTCTTTCTAAAGGTTTCACAAAATAAAATACTTTGATTTGTTACATCTCTTCTATGATTTTGCAGGATACCAAAGCATTCTGTACGTGCAGATATTTATATCGTCAATCATTCATGGAAAGTGATGGGAATTATTTTATGTAAGATAATACAGTTTTACAATTTGACAATACTACATTTTACTCAAATTATTTGTAATCTTTTTTTCTTAGAATTTTTATTTTCTGAATACACCAGCCGCCAAAGAAACAAATGCTAATCTTAGTGTTTCCTAAGAGTTTAGATTAGTAAATATACTATCTCTTTCCATGGCTGGGGCAAACACAATTTTTTGATCAGATGAATTTTGTAGTTGACGACTTACAATTAGTTTTCACTTAAGGTACTGCCACACTACACGATCCCGCTAACGATCTCGTTAGCATCGCATACTAATGAGATCGCTAGCGGGATCGTTTACAATATCGCTAGTGTCGGCCACATTTAGCGATGTCGTTAAGGACGCTATCGCGGTTAGCGATCTCCTTAACGACTTTAGCGGTACAAAAGTACCGCTAAATCGCTAAAAAAGGTGCCACACTCAGCGATATATACTTACCCAGCGGGACGCCGATGATCAGAATAGGGTCCGGAACGATCAGGACGACGGACGAGATCACAGCAGGGGCCACGTCGTTGCTGCATGCCGCACACAACAACATCGCTAATGGGATCGCTAAATAGTGACGTTTTTTAGCGATCCCGTTAGCGATGTTGTTTAGTGTGGCATACCCTTTAGTAGTGTCTGTTTCTATCCATATCGCTTTTGACTGTTAGTTAGGCATGTGTGAAATTTTAGAGATAAATCTATGATCAGTGTTACTTTATTATCAGATAGGCAACACTGAATCCTCTATAGACCTCATGTGCTCGGCAGAGCCTTGAGCACAGAGCTTGTACATTGCACATTAACGCTATTGCCCCCTCTCCAGATGCCACCGCGAATGCAGTGAAACATGTTGGGGGGACTTGTTGTTTTATTATACAGTAATCAACAAATGTGTTGGAACCCTTGAAATTGTTCCAGAAAATGAAGTATGTCTTCCAGAAAATTATTGCAATTAATTGTTTTGTTATACACGTTTATTTCCTTTTTGTGTATTGGAACAACACAAAAAAAAAACAGAAAAAATGGCAAATTGGACATCATTTCAAACAACCCCAAAAATGGTTCGGACAAAATTGTTTGCACTCTTAACTTAATATTTGCGTGCATACCCTTTGGAATAAATAACTGCAATCAATTGCTTCTCATATTTGAAGGGTGCCTTCCCCAATAGCAATTTTAAGATCTCTCCACAAGTGTTCAATGGGATTTAGATCCAGACTCTTTGCTGACCACTTCAGAACTCTCCAACGCTTTGTTTCCATTCATTTCTGGGGGCTTCTTGATGTACATTTGGGGTCATTGTCCTGCTGGAAGACCCATGACCTAAGACGCAAACCCACTTTTCTGACACTGGGCACTACATTGTGATCCAAAATCCTTGAATAATCTTCAGATTTCATAATTCCTTGCACACAGTCAAGGCATCCAGTGCCAAAGGCAGCAAAAGAACCCCAAAATATCTTTGAACCTTCACCATATTTTGCTGTGGGTACCATGTTCTTTTCTTTCTAGGCCTCATTCAATTTTTGTTATACAGTAGAATGATGTGCTTTACCAAAAAGCTCAATCTTGGTCTCATCTGTCCACAAGAAGCTTTCCCAGAAGAATTTGGCTTGCTCACGTACATTTTGGCAAACTGCATTCAAGTTTTTTTGACTTTCTGTGTCAGTAGTGGCGGTCCTCTTGGGTCTCCTGCCATATTATTTCATTTCATTCAAATGTCGACGGATAGTTCGCTGTGACATTGATGCACCCTGAGCCTGTAGGACAGCTTGAATGGTTTTGGAACTTGATCAGGGCTGCTTTTCTACCATCAGCACTATCCTGTGTTACAACCTTTCATCAATTTTTCTTTGATGTCCACATCCAGGGAGATTAGCTACAGTGCCATGGGTTGTAAACTTTTTGGTTATATTGCACATCATAGGCAAAGGAACATCAAGATCTCTGGAGATGGATTTGTAACCTTTTTTATATTTTCCAACAATTTTGGATCTCAAGTCCTCAGATAGTTCTCTTCTCTTTCTATTCTCCATGCAAAGTGTGGAACACGCAGACACGCAATGCATAGATTGAATCAACTTTAACCTTTTTTTTATCTGGTTTCAGGTGTGATTTTCATATTGCCACACCTGTTACTTTTCACATGTGAGTTTGACTGAGCATCACATGCTTGAAACAAAGTTGTTTACTCACATTTTTGGAAATGTGCCTACAATTTTGTCCAGCCCATTTTTGGGATTTTGTGTGAAATTATGTCCAATTTGCCTTTTTTCCCCTCTGTGTTGTTCCAATACACACAAAGGAAATAAAAATGTGCATAACAAAACATGTGTAATTGTAATAATTTTTGGGGAGAAATATTTCATTTTCTGCAACAATTTCAGAGGTGCCTACACTTTTGGCCATGACTGTATATGTCCTATCCGAAGTACCACTGTTTGATAGTTAGAAGCAACAGCTTATATAATGTATGCAGCATTGGCAGATTACAGGCATTCTTTTAAAATTCACTACTATTAATACCCTGATTCATTTATTTATCACTAACAAAAGTTAAGTTTTATGGCTTGTTAGTGAGGGTAAAACAGTGGGGTTCTCCCCTTTTGCCTTTCTATGTGAATATATCCCTCCCAGACCATTTGTTTCCCACTGTTATTTTTACATAGGCAAATGGAGTCCCAGGAGTTTCAGGCTGAGACCTGTAGAGACTGTGTGCAACTTTATAGTGCCTACTTACAGCACTGTGATACAGATCTACAGAATTATTCTTTCCTAGAAATGTGGCTTCTAGGGGAGGATACTACCTCCATGACAGATTATCTTTTTTCAGTTTTCGTATGAATCACAAGAAAGGAATCCCCACATGTATTCAGGCTGTCTAGAAGCCGCAAATCATGCAGCTTCGGCGACACAAATGAAATCAGCCGAGCACGCCCAAATACTTGGAGGACACCTGAGCAACGAGTATACTTGCTCATCAGTAATAGTAAGTTGATCATTTTTTCTGTTAGATAATATTAATAAATCGGTCCTACATTATAGACCTTTAGACTTCTATGGCTGCCTTATTACATCTTAATTATGCTGTTCACCACTGAAATGTTTTATAAAATTGCCCTAGAAGCTTATCGATCCCACACTGTTCTTCTTCCTGCACTTTTCTGGGTCCCCTGCCAGTGCCACAATTGCCAAAACTCATCAGTACCCCACTGTTCCTCTTCCAACCATTTTTTAGGTCCACTAGTTCCTCAAGCTTATCAATCCCTATTTGGGTTCTTTGCAAGTATCCCAATGGTCCAAGCTCATCAATTCCCCAAGGCTTCTCATCCAGAACTTTTCTGGGTTCCCGCCAGTGCCCCAATGACTCAAGCTCATCGATCCCCCACTACTCTTCTTCTTCTAGCATATTTCTAGGTGCCTCACCACTGTCCTAAAACCCCAAAGCTTATTGATCCACAACTGTTCATCTTCCAGAACTTTTTTGAGTCCCACACAAGTGCCCCTGTGCGTCAATGCAGAAGTCAATGATTGGCTGCAGAGGTAAAATGTCGGCATAGCCAGAGCAGAATCTATAGAGTCCTACACATCCTGTTTCTGTTGTTTTGAACAAAGGCAGAATGTGACCAGGCAGGTGACACCAGCAGCGCTAGAAGAGCAGCAGAAGAAGACAGATAAGGTGAGCGTATTTTATAATATGATGGTTTTTATGTTTGTGCATCCTGAGCCTTTTAATAATAAAAAAAAATGGTAGGTTGTGAAGCAGTAATATAAATGAATGTGTATGAGGTCCACATCAGATAAAATGCAATAACATGTAATAATAATTGTTAGACTAGGCGTTGTGCGCAAGGCATCTGCAGCATTGTGTACAGAGATTTTGTATTGCAGGCAATGATTCTTCTTGGGTCACACAGTCAGACTTTCATGTCATATTTATGTATTCATTGAGATAATATCTTGTGTTTTGTCTTGCTCTAATCCGAGAACATGAGATTGATTGATTAGCATGTACTGTTTTCTTTCTAGGACTGTAAAACTCTGCCTAATTGAAAATGGCATCTTCAAGCATATAACTGTCAGGAATGATTAATGCGCATCAGGCTGACCCCTTCTTTTCGTGGGAGATCAGAAGGGAGTCAAGCTGACGTTTTGGGGGTTTCATATGCACAACATTAAAGAAGAGAAACAAAGGAATCGTAGGTCTTTTTAAGCGGTGGTAGAGTTACATGGTGCAGGCCCTGTGAAGGTTATAAATTACTGTAAGGAATGGTTCAGATTTTGTTTCCAACTCCATTGAACACAATGAAAAGCTTTAGTCACACACATGTATAGCTGTTGTTACAGTTACACTATCGCTGTGGTATGTTACACTCATAAATCACAATACTCACAAGGAATTGTGTATAATGTAAATCTATGACAAAATCTGACAGCAATGTTATAATGAAGAAGTTTACTCAGGGGTGAATATATTATTGGTGCAACCTATGCAGCCACACAGGGGCCCAAAAGGTTAGGAGCCCCACTTGCACTTCCAAAACAGATTCATTATGATGACCTATTGGACTGCACAGGGCCCATACACTGTCCTGGCACAGGGCCCTCTTCTGTCTGTGTCCGCCAGTGAGTTTACTGTGCGAATAGTCACTAGGATCCGTGACTGAATAGCGGTATAATATGCTCTCATTATTGGGACATTATTGTGTTGTATACTGATGCTGGAGCAGTTAAGAACCCCTAATTACATGAATTAAGAATATGGGGCCCAACTTGTCCCCCCCCAAGCTGCAGATAAGAGCATGCAGCTCTTTGAAATGTAAATCTATCAACACCTTTATATCTTGTCCCTGTTGCAGCTTTCCTGAGTAACTAGCATTGTAATTTATATGCAAATGATGAGTAGGTGCTGTCACGCCCAGAGCACTTAAAAGGCACTGCCTCCCCAGTTGGTTTCCTCACCCAGCAAACTCTTTAGCTTGATTGATGGCTCACTGTCAGATTTCCTAGCCTGGCCTCTGATGTTGCATAGACAGTGAGCTATCAGTCAAGCTAAGGAGTTTGTGCTGGGTGGGGAAACAACCTGAGGAGGCAATGTCTCCTTAAGTGCTCTGTAATGCCAGAGCACTTAATGCCTATTTGCATATTCATTTAAATTATTCAGGAAGGCAGTTAGAAGAAATAGTTTGTGATGAATTTACATTTCAAAGACCTGCCTGCCCATATATGCGGTTTGGTTGGCATTGTACTGACAGGTTTACTTTAACCCCTTTACGACCTATGAAGTAAAAGGTATGTCATAGGTCGCCTTCCCTTGTTTGATGTGGGCTCTGGCGCTGCGCTGAGCCTGCATCTCTTCTGGCCCATGACAACTGATATCATCAGCTGACATGTGCTCCTAACAGCCGGGGGTGATCCACCCGCCGATGTTAAACGTCGCTGTCAATCTTCAACTGTAACATTTAACATGGCCGCGCTAGAAGCGCGTCATAAGACCTATCCATCGTCGCACCTGTTACATGATTGCCGGGCGCCAATGGGTTAGCATTACAAGCCGGGGTCTGCAGGAGACCACTGTGGTTGTCATTGCTGCTCTGCTGTGAGTGCCGCCCAGTGGCTGAAGCAGTCCTATGTGTAGCACAAGCAATCAGACTCCCATGGAGTCTATAGAAGCCAGTAAAGAGTAGTAAACACATGTTTTTAAAATAAAACAATAATTTGGTATTGCTGCCTTCAGATTTGCCCAATCTATCAAAATATGGCGTTAAAAAAATCAAAACGCCAGAACTGCGGTTTTTTGGTCACCGCAACATTGCAAGAAAATAACAAAAGATCAAAATGTCAAAAGATCGTATCTACCCAAATATGGTATCAATAAAAACATCAGCTCAACAAAACAGAAGTCCTCACCCAGCCCCAGATCGCAAAAAATGGAGACACTATAGGTCTCGGAAAAATGGGGCAATTTTCTTTTTTTTATACACTTAAATAAAAGAGAACCTATGCATGATTGGTATCTACAAACTCATAATGACCTGGAAAATCACAATGGCAGGTCAGTTTTAGGATTTAGTGATCACGGTAAAAAATAAATAATTGTGGAATTGCTCTTTTTTTTGCAATTTCACTGCACTTGGAATTTTTTTTCCCATTTTCCAGTACACTATATGGTAAAATAAATGATGTCGTTTAAAAGTACAACTCGTCCCACAAAAAACAATCCCTCACATGGCAATAGAAGAGCTGGCTAGTAGTGCCTAATAAATGCAATCTCAGCACCAGCAATAGAGGACCAATTAGGACTAGCACTAGACTTACACATCCATTATATACCTCTGTAGGGAATTGGAGCTATATTCTTATACAGAGGATTTAATCTCCTGCTTAGAGATAAATAATAAAATTCTGCCTGCCCATAGTCTCCACCAGGGGGAGCTTTCTGCACCCAGAATAATTTCATTTTTAGCTATATATAAGAAAGGAAGAAAGATATTACAATTCGCCCCTGTAGAGAGATATGGTATCGTTTCTTGTGTCATTTTAAAATATCAATAAAAATCTTGGAGGTTGGCATGGTTTTCTTTACAATATTTGGCAATCTAAGGAAATTGTTTTCAAATCACAAATAGAAAAAAGAAACTTTAATGAATTAAAGTTTAAAAGAAAGTATAGAAAAAAGGTCGCTGTCATATAGTGATAGTGACAGTAGTTCACTAGACCTAGGTCCTAGACTACTCTCAGTCCATTACTAGGCACAATCCATATTGTTACAGTCTTCTATTTGTTAAGCACCATTGTACCTACTATATGTTCCTTGCAGACACTTTAGTCGACTTGTTCATCTATCCTGTCCCATGGATGCCTGTAGTAATGAAGTTTTGGTAAATTGCTATTATTTTTGGAAATCTCCCAGGAATGATTCAATGACGTCTATTTTCCAGATTGTGTCTTTGATCTTCTAGTATGGTTGTACTTTTTGCATGTGTTCACCATGTTATGCACCTGAGAAGTGAACATGTGGCCATATAAGTCTGATTTACCCTTTCCTTGCTGGGTAACCCTTACTTTATTTCCTACAATTAGTACATACCAGTAAGACACAGCGATCCTCCGTTTATCCGGCCACGGATTAGACTCCTTTTTCTAATAGCACAGATTTCTTCCTTGTAACTAACAATAATGAAAGCTGCCTTTAAGAAATCTCCCATGATCGGCCAGGCATTACAGATGAGGTCACTGGAATTGCTTCTGGCTTTAGCATGATGGATGAGCGAGGGAATGAGATTCTACTGCTAGGCACTTTGAAATCTTTTCATTGTCACCGACAGGCCTATGAGGAGCTGATGTATGAGGTATCAGGCCACAGGAACGCCCTTCTCTTGCCCCAGCTCACTTTTAATATATCCCCGAGCTGCTGAATGAGGATTGATAAAAGCTGAAGGATGGCAACTGAGTTAAAGAGGGGTTGTGCAAGGAGGGGACATTAATATTACGAGAAGGACCTATTTGTTCTTTTTGTCTGAACGAATACAGGGTAGATCAGTTCAGTGGAAACCGTCTTCTTCCCCATTGACCTTTTGATAGAATATTTTTATTTCTGTGATTTAACATTGTTATTGGTGACAGTTGTGATGATGGATGAATCTTCTGAGTGAGAACATGGAAACGTGCTGGAGATAAAAGAAGTTCTATTTATTTTTATTTTGTGTGCGATAAGGCGCCATTAATAAACTAGAATGCTGTATAACATGTCGCATAGTCCAGAAAATACAGGAGCGAAGATGGAAGTAACAGGGTAAATGGTAGAGGAAGTAACAGGGTAAATGGTAGAGGAAGTAACAGGGTAAAGGGTAGATCCAAATCCAGGAGTCTGTTGTCCGATACTTAATGGGTACTTCTCGGACTTTCAGGTGAACCAGGAGGTCCCGGACTTGCAAGATTAATTGCCTTTAATCACATGTCATTGTATAAGGGAAATGCATATATCTCCTTTTCTTCTACAATTTGGGGATGCTACAATTTTTTTTCAGTTTTAGATAGTAGTTTTTGCAAGGCAGTTTTTTCCATAGACATATTACAAAGAGCCAGTGTTTCCAGACTGTTGAGAACTGAGCGCACATCAGCTCTGTCAGCTGCACTTTCTGTGCGGGGTTTCCCATGCACCCCAAATAAATGATAGCAAGCTTTAATTACCAGGCATCTTTAAACCAAAGCTAAAAATTTAATTGAACTTTTCATGCTTCTTGCTCCCTAGCCAAACAATTTGTACAAAAAAAATTGAATTACCAATCTGACTTTTTTGCATTGATTATTATAACATTAAGAGAGTCCCAGGAGTTTCCAGGCTGTAAAAAACTAAATTGTATAACATTACTCACAATAACGCATATGTTATAATCGCAAAGAACTTACTTAAAATTCAATCCACTTTGGCATCATTATCATGTATCAACATAATAAATGAGTCCTTCAGAGCACGGTAATTATAATTTGATAAATCATCAGCAGAAAATTAACTGGATGTCAAAACATTCATTGGAAAGGGTGATGAATCGGCGATGATTGCAGTGATGAATCGTGTTAATCTGCTCTGTATGAAGCCAGCGAAATGGCTAAGCAGCCCAAGATGGATGGGGCATAGAAACAGCAAGGTCAGGACACAGTTCTGCAGAAAGTGAGGGAGAGAGAAAGAGAGAAGGGGGAGGGAAGCCATAAAATAAAAAGCAGGCTGAGGGAGATTAGACTGCAAAGGCAAGGGAAAGAACAGGGATAGGAAAAAGAGAGGAATCACAAACTAAAAGTAACAGAATTTAGTCTGGGCCTTAGGACGTTGTTTACCGCTGATCCCTTAAAATTCAGTGGTTATGCCCCCACTATTACCACACTGAGTAAATATGCAAAGGTTTCCTAGATTTATTGTTTCCTAAGGACATCGTTTTATGATGTAGAATTAACTGTGCTTCCACACTTAATTTATAATATTGCAAACATGAAATTCTCAGCAAGAAATGATAGCAATAAATTATGCATTAGTAATCTACTCCACTGAAGTAGCAATTCATAGTTTTTGATGGCCTCCATTCCAGGGAGTAGAAGGTATAGTATGTAGTTGGAATTTTCTACCTTTTATTCTTTCATACATTAGATAAATGTAATAAATGGGCTTTCTGGGAAAATACATTGGGTGGTCACATGTGCTGACAAGATGTGCTCATCCTCGCTGAGTACAAGTGAATTCAGTGACGCCATGAAGGTCTAGTCGGAATGTGGCCGGAGGTACGCAAACTGTATATTTGTAGGTATGGACTGCCTACTCTCACTGGCAGTACCGGAGAATCTTGACAACGTGAGGATTCAGAAGTCTGCCGTAACAAAAAGTAACTACTCACTTTAACCAGAAGACTGGACAACCTCTTTAAGATCAGCCTCCATTATGTGACTCCCGTTACTCACTCCGGTCCACACCAAGCACAGTGGTTTCTTTGTGCATATGTGACTGTGCCAAGTATTTCATTTTATTTATTTATGTTATCTGAACCACCCAAAGTATAATTTCTGCTTACTGAATAAAATAAGCTGAGGGACTATGGCAATACAGTTTATGGCATTAATGCCCTTTATAAGGCTGTATTCACACATCCATGTGAAGTGACAGTCTTCTGTCCAATTTTTTATGCTGACCCATTGAGCATATCCTCAAAGTTAGATCAGAATAGGACGTGCTCTGAGTCTCATGGATCTCTCACTTGAATACGTAATTTTCACAGATGTGTGAATAGATCCATAAAAATTTGTGGGTTCCTGTGCTTTCTGACAAAAGAAATGGTCAGCACACAGGCATTTCACATGGATGAGTGAATGTAGCCTAACGTGTGATGTACCCGTACTCTGCAGATTCGCTCAAAGTTGACCTGGAAATGCATCAAATTTATTTGATGTGAATAAAATGAACTTGTAATATTGTTACACTCCGGTCTCTTCTGAATTGTTTTGGTCAGTTTTTTTATTTTTGCCAAGTCAACTTCCTGAGTAAGAGAGTTCTATAGTTCCCTTATTCTTACAATAAAGAATTTATGGCTTTATTGGTGTAAAAACCTTGGTTCCTCTATGTAATGGATAGTCCTTTGTTATAAATACAAACCTAACCATGCCTTGATTACTGATCTATCATATACTTACACTTAGCCATTAGATCACTCCTTAGCTGGCTTTCACAAGAAAATAATAAATGACTCTAGTTTTCCTGATATTGTTGTTCATCCTTTCCATTTATTACTTTGGCTACTCACCTTTGAATCCTCGCAATCTCTATGAAGTCTTCCTTGTGCTCTGGCACCCAAAGCTATACACAATAATCCATGCGCAGGCTGAATAGTGATAGAACCATGTTCTCTCATGGGGATCTGTGCCCCTTTGGTACATCCTGTGACCTTATTTCTCCCAACAGCTGCTCTGTGCAAATTTCTTAAGTTCTATGTCAATTTTACACAGTAGTTTGCTATTTAGTAAGTAATTTATCATTGTTGAACTTTTCAACAATCACTGAAGAAATTAGTCTTCTGAAACTATTGCTCTCTGCTTTGGAATATGTTTTGTAGTAGAGCTAAACACTGTATTAAAGTCCTTATAGTGATGAGAAATTAGGAATATTTGCTTGAAAGGCACTACCTGTCCTTTGCTATCTCATTTTCGCCGTCTATTTATTTTCAGTTCGAATATTATCATTATTATTCAGACTCAGGTTATGACCGTGTGTACACCTACTGAATTAACATATTGAAGGAACATCTGTTCACAAATATGCTTTCTATTATATGTTGTTCCTTCATGTTTTCTAAATTGTAGCCTATACTTGCCAAATTTTCAAAATTATTTACTGGGAATCGGGGATAGCAGCATATGCACATTTTTTTATTTGCATAAGCATGTCCCTTTTTTGGATGACCACATCCCAGCAACACCCTTTCTCAACCCCATGAACTTGAGACTGTATACCTGGACTGAGTGTCATGATGCGACACCCAGACACTTGCCAAGTGTAGTGGGAATACAGGAGGACTCTCCTTTTTCAGGATTGAGAATTTGTAGCACTTATGCTTGCAGGGTGGTACAGAACTTTTTCATGGTCACTTAACAGCTTCAGCAATCACAGAAAATGCCTCCCTGATGCAGAACTTTTCCTCATACCGTGTTTAGAAGAGGTGTCAGAGTTACAAAACGTCGGTGGATCACTGTTGTAGCTGTAACGGTGGATGTATGTTTTTTATTTTGCATAGAATTGTGCTGTAAGATTGCAGGGACGGTTTATGCTATGTGAGTGTAGTATAGCGATAATTTTTTTAACATATAAATTAGGGCGGGCCACAACCACCGGGCACAGCAACTCTGTTTCCTAGAGCACTTCTTGAGTACTTAGCCGTACAACAGTATGTCTATTAAGCAAAGGTTGGCACAAAAATTCCACAACCGTTTCCCTGCTTTGTTTACTTGATTGAAAACAAGGTCTTATTCTCAGTTGCCCATTCCCTTCAAGTTTTATTAAATGAGTTATACATTTCCGCGGCAGTTTCCTCATAGCTCAAGAGGTTTAATTTGTATGTGTTGCCTCTTACAATATGCTTTCTGTAATGTTGCAGATGCCTCGTCCCGAGCTTCAGTAAACAACAGGCTTTCCGCCAGCTTTTTGACTGAACGTTTGCCAAGTGGTGAAACTATTAGTTAACTGTGTAATGACTGCAGGGTGGAGCCCAGATGCTTTTATCTTAACCTTGCCAGGAAGCAGAATACAGCACCATGGGAAGCAATTATATCTGAGAATTCTCCTGGGCTGTGCTATTTGTTGAAAGAAATCTCCCAGAGCATACCCAAACTGCAGCCAACACTCTCAGGCCAAGCTCCATATGCTGCGACATAGAAATCCTCAGCTCCCTCTGCTGGCAAGATTTTCCCAGTCCTTTAGGGTCAGCTATTTTATCTTGTTTTTTTGCAATCAACTGGGGGAAAAAAATATTTGGATAATTTTAAAAGTACAATTCATTTTATCACCATTCCAGAAGATTTAGGGTAACCGGACATAGTTAGAATCTTTGGTGGCATTTGTGAGAGTGCCCAAAAATACACATTCAAAAATAGTGAGAATGCCATAAACGAATATACATTATTAGAAAGTGAGAACACATGTTAAGGGATAGAGAACACACAAATCTGTATAGTGATGATGTACATCTAAAGTTATGAGTAATATGCAATCATGAATAACAAGTGTAGACATATAGAATATGCCAAGAAATACATTATCTTGCTTATGATTTATTGTGTTGCATTAAATATTAACTAATGATATATATATATTTTTTCTCTCAACATTGGAATCACAACAATAAAAAGGAAAAGCCATGGAATGATGGATGGATAAACATATTACTGATCTGCAAATGGTGAAAAATTGGAAACAAAATTTTCAAAACATCTTAATTAATTCAATATGGAGTAGAGTATGATCACCACATACAGAAATTCCCTCACTTACATGACTTGATTGCTTTTAGTAAGGTTATCAGTGGTTGTCTAAAGAAGGTTTTGCTATGCTAAATGCTGCTAGCAATGATGTGCCAGATGTGCTCGATGGGAGAAAAGTTCAGAGACGCTGCAAGCCATGGTAGCAAGTTTAGGCCACATATGCTGCTCACAATAGTATTAGTAATGCTGCCTAGAGCTGTTGTGTTGAAAAACAGCTTCTGGGACACTTAGGAAAAATAGTCTTACCAATGGTTCTACAAACTAATCATTGTAACGCGGAGCTGTTAGTGTACCTTGAATAGAGACTAGCGAGGTCCGTCAACTGTATATTATACCATCCTATATCATAATTCTGGAAGTAGGACCAGGCAGTGTGACTTTGCCCTGTGAAGGCCTCTTCATGGGATTGCCCATTTGGTCCCCAGACCAATCTTCAACTATTATTGGATACAAGATAAACGCAGGATTCATTGCTAAAGAAGATACATTCCATCTCCATTCCAGCCTCCTTTCTCCATAAGGAGACCTCATTGGTAACAACATGAAAAGACCTACGTACACAAGGGAACATCAAACCAGTCCTACTCAGGGGATCATGGCGTCTCTGAACTTATCTCTCATCTTGGACGTCATTGGTAAACAATCGCAATCTGGGAGCTGCCAGCAGCGGATGTTGATGATTGCCCAAGTGCTTTCAGCATGGTAGAATTTTCCTCAGACAACCATTAATAGCCTCATTGTTAGCAGCCAAGACATGTAAGTGAGGGGATATCTGCTTGCGGAGCTTATATTTGATAATGAATAGAGTGAGTTGCTTTTTACATTTTCTTTCCATTTTGTTCGTTATTTGTGTATCAGTAACATGTCTGTCCATTCTCTAATCACTAGAATTTCACGACTTTTCCTTCTTGGTGTTGCAATTTGAATGTTGAGGATTGTATGTACCGTATATTCGAAGAATTAGAATTTCATAGAATGTACTTCCAGGCATTCACTCAGCAAGTACCAGTTTTACTCCATTTCTGTGCATTTTTCTCCAGGTTTTCAAGCTTTCTTCCCAACCCCTAAAAAAATACACTAGCATAAAAGGGATTTTAGTTTTTTTTTTAATATATGGCATCAGTTTATAATCGGCAGCAGTCAGTAGTATGTGGACAGTGATATCCATTCATGTGTGGCTGTTCTTGATACTGCAGCTCAAGTCACTCAAGTGAATGGGCTAAGCTGCAGTGCCCGGCACACACAAACTCTTCCTGAAGAGGCCCTGGCACTTGAGCAGATGCAGCTTTCTTGGGTTGATAATGGATAGGGTTCCTCTGGATTGAACCCCATGATCAAAAATCAATGTCTTATCATATGACCTTGTATCTAGATCTAGCTAGCTAAAGCCGCGTAGCTTTTCTGCAGGTATTCTTGTTACCTCAAACACAACCAAATGCCCATCTACGTAGACTGATACTGGGAAAATGAGCGTTTATAGCAGAGGTCTCAAACATGCGGCCCGCATGCGGCCCCTGAGGCAGGCATCTGCGGCCCGCGGTGCACAACATGTATCACGCTAGAAGAAAGCCCGGACTGCAACTTCCTCTCACACATTGAGCGGCACTGCCACGGAGCTGAAAGATGATGTCATCCAGCCGCGGCCGGCAGCGCCGCTCAATGTGTGAGAGGAAGTGAGAGGAAGGAAGCTATCGGCAGCGCAGAGAGGTGAGTGTGGCCAGCGGCTCTGTGCCAGTGAAGCTGCTGTGGTGTGTGTGTGTGTGTGT